>WEIV01023373.1:0-12711 GCA_013390005.1 Calyptomena viridis
TTTTTTTTTTTTAAGAAAACTTATTTTATCTTGTTGGTAGGTTGTGGCTTTTGAACACACTTTTCTTAGAGGGAGAGTTGATGAAAGCAAAGGAAAATTATTGCTTCCCCAAACTCCTTGAGATCACAATACTTTCTCTGAGAGAATAACTCCATGTTAAGCTGAAACGGGGTGGATATTATTCAAACCACACTATTGGTACCTAATTTTAATTTCATGAATCTATAGTGTCTCTTTTACTCTGTTCTCAAGCTGAAACACATAATGTATTTGGATGCAGCACACAACTGCAAATTAAAATACATTCTCTGGACAGTGCCAGCAGGATTTGACTGTGGTTGGAAATCATACAAACATGTGGATGAACGTATGAGAGTCTCCAAAAATACATTCTGTTCACAGAACAAACTCTCTCCAATTAGACTAAATTATACTCCAGTTTATCTGATAGTAAAAAGGATCACACCCAAAAAAAGAGCCATGACTGCAAATGTTGAGCACAAACAGCCTGTGCTCAGCCCAGTCAGAAGCTCGATGAAATATAAAATGATCTAGTGGGAGATTTGGATAGTTTTCCTATACACATAGAGCAAGGAGAAGAAAATCACATCTATGCTTGTCCATGAAATAGCTTTATGGTGTGAAATAACCCATTTCTAAGCATATTAATTGGACAGAAAACTCATAGATTCACAAAGAGCTGTTTCTTATTTTTCCTGAAATTTCACATGAAACAAACATTCCTCTCTACATTTTGCTTGTATGTAATAGGAGTGGTTTTAATTTTGTTTGGCTTTTCCATTTTTTTGTGTAATGTGGGACTGGAAAAATAAAATGTAATTAAATTCTAAATATTAAAATATTGTAAAGTCTTACTTTTGCATACCATTTCCTTGAAGAAACCACTGAGTGACAGAAAATTGTCCCCTAATTTGGAGCAAAAGTACTGTGGCATCTTCAAAACATTCTGATATTTTTCTTCTGGATCACATTCCCTTGTGTTTCAGCCTATATGCAATACAGAAAATTATTGAATTCAAGCATACTAAACTTGTGCCCAGAAGATGTATCTTGGTATCTCAGGAGTATCCATTATCCCAGTCCAGAGCCTGACAACAGAACTGCTCAACTTGTTTCCCTGTAGAGCATAAGTGAAAAGCCTGCAGGTATATTTGTCACTCACATTTCTAAGGATGTACATGGCATTTTTCTTCTTGCACATTTTCCCTAACTATAAATAAAGCTGCTACCCTCCTGATTTACCCAAGCTTTTTCTCTTTCCCAGTATAGGGAGTTCATTCACTTATTTTGGTGGCAAGAGGATCAGATCCACCGAATTCATGTAAACTACAAGACCAGTCCCACTGGGCTGATGACTTCCAGAGATTTACATGACAAAGCCTGAAGCCAACAATGTCATTTATTTATCTGAGTCTCTGTGATGCAAAGGTTTCTAAAGAGGTTGTTTTCATTTTATGAGAAAAAGAGAGAGGAGGGAAACAACTTTGCTTTGAGATGGTTTCTAGTGTTTCAACTTTTAACTTTGAGAACAACTTCAAAGCCAAACTAGGACAAAAAATACAGGGTTTCTAAAGAAAATGCTGACAGCCTATAAAGTATAAAAGTTATGGAGAACCCTGTAATAGTAATAATAATATCTTTCATTTATATACAGTGCTTTTTCTCCCAAAACATGTCTTAAGCTATAAGTCAAACAATCTCATCTGTGGCAGTAAAAAGGTCTAAAATAACAAGTACTGTAAATTTCTGGCTTGGAGAAATGTTCCAATCCAGTTCAGTTGCTTCTCAGGACTTCCTTTCCAATAAAATTGAGTTAAACTAAACAAACTAATTTGGGCAGCTCACCTGCTCACTAACACAAGGAACAAGTCACCCCTACAAAAATATAGAGGTTCTGTATCTGGGTAAATAACAGTGGGGGAAGAGAAAAAGAAGATAAACTTCTCCAGCATTAACTAGTAGGAGGGCAATGGCTCTTCCAGTTTCAGTTAAATCTTTCTCTTAAGAAAGAGCTCAGCAGAGAATAAATTTCTCCTGAAGTTACTCCAAGAGACCAAAGTTACAATAAATAATAATGAAGTGAATCATATGTGAATCCTGTTTGAATCACAGAAAGGAAGCATATAGGCTCTGGAGAGAACCTGAGGCTGCTTCTTTGATGTATGCTATTTCCCCTCACTTCACATGGTATACAACAGGTCTAGCTAAAAACATGAAATCATTATGAAAACAATTTTAGACAGAACTTAGTGATTTATTTTGCATAACAGTTTCTTCTCCAAAGATCCTACCAGCAAGCTGAGTAATAAATGTCTGATTCAAATTTATGATGAGAAATGGACACAAACCAAACAATAAAATATCTGTGGCATATGGGAACCAGCTACTATGTAAGCTGCCCAAGTTTTCTGCAGTTAGCTTCACTGGCTTTTATTGGAAATATAATATCTATACATAAAGACCCAACACCTGGTCTCTGTGAAGTCAGTGAGAACTTGGCCATTGACTTTAGCTGGACCAGAATGTGACTTGCTCAGATCTTATTTGGAAGGCGGGAGCGGAAAACTGTTTGGATTTTTTTAAATATGGGTATTGGAAAATGAAGATTTCTCAGAAACAATATCATCAATTATCTGTCAATTAATTTCAACCAGTGATGCAGCAATATATCCTGAAATCTCTGCCAAGTCTGTGTGTCAACTGCCAACATGCCAAGCACTGAGCACACACAGTTTCAGCTCTGAAGAACCAAGAATCTAAACATAACAAAATGGTTAAGAACAAAAAAAAATCCCCAAAACCTCCTCCCTCAAAAAAACCTGAAAGATTCTTGTGTCCATTTCACAGATGGAAAATTCAAGGCACTGAATTATTATGGACTATTTCCCTTCTTGACATAATTCATCAGACCTCTTTTTATTTTGTCTAAGTGATGCATCTACATTTAAATAGTTTGCTCCAAGTTACAGAAGCAGATTATGCCAGATCCACAAGTGGTTTTAGATATCCATTGCTTGGTCAGTGTAAAACTGTCTTTTCACTTTCCTTTTGCAATTCCAAACATTCACTACAAAAGCAGTTAACAAACATAATGATCAAGAGAACCACAGCAGGCCTAACTGAGGGACCATATGTAAGGCAGTAAAAGCATGGGATAAATATATGAAAATAAGCTTCTTATGCAAATAAATTAATCTTTATTCTTACAGAAAAAATTTGTACTTTGATTCAGCAACACTGTAGAAAACTGCAGTTAAAATGAATAAAAACAAGAGAATACTGAAGAAGCTTGACTGAAGATCATCCACTTTTGTTTCAGAGAGTTAGAACAAACAAAACAGCTTGTAAGAAGTTATGTGCTTAATTGGAAAGATAAAAAGCATCTAAATTGCTTCCACAGCACCAGAACTTCCAGGTATTGAGTTTTGTATCAGATTTTCTGATGGCTCAGCTTGGTCCTATTTAAAATTGGAGCAGGCATATCATAGGAAAGGGAAAAGAAAACGAAGAGTGGTGTATTGGCAGAAAGATGAAGTCTACCAAAACCAGATAATTTTCAGTCTTTTTTCTTATTTTAACTATAGAAAGCTCAATAAACTGGGACAGTGCTCCAAAACTACATGGTTTACTTAGAGCATATCTGAACTTGGCATACAAACTGCATCTTTTTCAAGTTCATGGGAATGACAGTTGCATGAGATTCACCGTAGAGCCTGGTTAGCCACAAACCAGAAATGCCACGTGAACATTTCCATACCATTTACATCCAGTGTCAACACAAAACAAGAAATGTATAGTCTTACACTGTATTTTTAAGCTGACAATATCTTGTTTTGAATCTCATAAAAACTTAGGTACTGTTTGGTTCAGAGTTTGAGCAAAAGTTTCAGTATTTTCATTTTTAATAATTTTATTCAAATTTCCTATGCTCTTACAGTCAGTTCTTCAGGACTGAAGAACCTTCATGGTTTTCTGGAAGAGATACCTTTAAACTTTAACCTTATAATTTAACTTGATGGTCAAATCTTTTGTTTGCTTTAGGGTTTTCTCTACATATCTTTTTTTTTTTACCTTTCTCAGCTTTTCTATGACAGTCCTGCTCTTAGTGTTCTGAATCACTACAATATGATGATTTTCTCAAATTAAATACTTTGATTTAAACAGATACCTTTTGAAGAGAGGTCTTGTATAGCATCAAGATTAAATAAAAATCATGATTAAACAGAAATTTAAAGGTCAGATTAAAAAAAAAAAAAAGAAAAAAAAAAGGATATTTACAGGACTAAAAATGAACCAATTATTGCAAAGGCACAATTATGCAGAGCCTTGTCTGGTTTTTTTTTATATGTGCAAGGTCAGCCTCAAATGCTACCAAACAGGACCAGAATTGTATCAGTGCTCACTGTACATCCTACCCAAAGTGCAAAGCAGGAAAATAAGGACCTTATTCTCAACTTAGTGTAAGAAAGCCAAACTCTTCTGAATTCAGTATATTTTATACCAGTTTACACTCACTGATAACCTTCTCACTGATAACTCATCGTGCAAAATACTGCAGAACCTTCTATCAATCAAGTCATCAGAGTAGAAATAAGGGGATTTGGATAAGAGAATTTATGTCTACCATAAAATGAAGGAGAGGGTCTGATGGGGACACTTTGAGCAATTTACTCGTGGTTTCATTTCTAGATACAATAATTCCATATATTTTGAAACAGTCAAAGACAAGATGAATTTCATTATAAATAAGGCCAGAGACACTGTGATTAACTTACACATATCCATTTCTAACACTCACCAGTACAAGCTTAAAGCTACATACTAAACTCTTCTGGTTTTGTCAGAAGCTATTTCAGATTAGCCAAATGACATTTCATGATTAACTATTCTTAAAAATGTGGGATTGAAATAAATATGTATTATTTTATCAATAAAAAAGAAGCTGGTTTCTTTTTAATCACTCCTGATCACTCAGTCTACTTGAAAGGGCAAATTACAGCTTGATTGTAGGCCAATTATTCTGGTGGAGATCATTTGAATGACTATAGTATACTCTTTTGCAGGCAGTATTTGTTATTTGAACACTGATGTTATTAAATTAATGGATGAAAAATATCTCAGGTACTTCAGATCAAAAACTCATTGCAATGAGTGTTGTTCTAGATATACACTGTTGCATTTCTCTGGAATGGGTCTTTCAGCCTTTGAGGTCTGAATCCCAGACCTCAAAAAAAGTTTTCCTGATGTTCATGGACCTACATCCAAGGAAAAGGACAAGGCCTGATGCACATTTTTGATGTCAGGATGCCAGTACAGCGAGCCCTAACAGCCCTAAGCTTCTAACAGCGAGCCCTCAGCCACATAGAAAATTGATATCCTTAGGAAAGGGCAACCATGGTATCTTCAGGTTGAAGCAATTCAGTAGAGCACCAAGAAATTCCTCAATGTGCTCAACATGGGTTGTATTTCACTTGTATTAAATAGCTCTCAGAAAAGACTTAGTCACAAACTTTTTGAGTTGACCCCCACTGCTTGATGCATCAATCACTCTGCTATTACAGCCTCAATTGAAATAAAAAAATACAAGTGCAGAGTTTATATTCTGAACTGTAAATTCCGTCTTTGCAGAAATGTTATATCTAAGGAAAAGTAATGCAGAACTTGTTACTGAGAGCTGATTATGAAGACTGTGAATGATGCTCTGGGTTATTATCATCTGATTAGTATAATAATCTATTTTATCCAACTCCATGACAGTATCTTGAGTACTTCAGCTGGTTGTGCTAAACCCACTGATTTTTTCCAATTGCGCTGACTAGCAATAACTTAAAATGAAAATATTTACTGTGTTAAAAATAACCCTTTCAGCATTTAGGAAAAAAATCCTTTTATTTATATTTATCTTCTCATTCTTCACGTTTTGAGTCATGTCTCAAGATCAACTAAAGAAGGCTTTATTGTGGTGCCAATTATATAAATCCTTGCAGTTTATGCCAATACTTTTATTTGCCATATTTATTGGAACTGACATTTTCTGGACTCTGTTCACACTATGACTTATGATCTTAATTGGGTTTCATTTGTTTTGCTGTTTAAAATAAATTAAGACCAGGGTGTGGGGGATTTATTGTCCCTCATGAGCCTTATTTGCTAATATTGTGCAACGTGAATTCAGCATTCTACTTGCTATTGAGTTATGCCATCTTATTAGGAAAGACCTTACCTAGTGTCCTGATTTCACTGGCATAGAGTTAATTTGTTTCCTAGTAGCTGATACAGTGCTGTGTTTTGGATTTAGGATAAGAGTAATGCTGATAACACACTGATGTTTTAGTTGTTGCTAAGCAGTGCTTATACTAAGTCAAAGAATTTTCAGCTTCTCACATCACTCCCTCAGCTGGGGGGCAGAAGAAGGTGGGAGGGGACAGAGACAGGGCAGCTGTCCCCAGCTGACCCAAGGGATATTCCACACCATATGGCATCATGCTCATCATGGTGTGGCATGAGGGGAAAATCAGGTGGGGACCAGTGCCTGGGAACTGGCTGGGCATTGGTCAGTGTGTGGTGAGCAATGGCATTGTGTTTCACTTGTTTTTTATAGTCTAATTCTTCTATTAGTAGTAGTATTGTTGTTGTCGTCATTGTTATTATTATTTATTATTATTACTATTATTATTATTTTCCTTTCCTATTGAACTGCCTTCATCTCAACCCACAAATTTTGCCTTTTTTTCCAATTCTCTCCCCCATCCCACTGGGAGAGGGGGGTGGCTGCGTGGTGTTCAGCTACCTAATGGGTTAAACTACGACATCCAGCCACTTAATCTCTTCATTTCAGAGCTAATATTTCATTTAATCCCCATAACACAAACCAGGAATCTCACCTAGGTATGGAGGATGAAGAGCTGAAACAGGAAAACTAACGTTGGAAAAGACCTCTAAGATCATCAAACAGACTTAAGTCACAAATATCACAAGTGAGGAAAAAAAAGTAATTTTCCTCTGATATTGTTGACAGCACAAGTCCTTCCCCTTCCTGATGGTCCTCTACAGGCACAAACTGCCCAAAAAGGCTGAGGAAGGAAGGTAGCTATGGAGCAGCTGCCTTCCAGAGAGCAGGTACTGAGAAGCTTTACAGGATGCCTCATCAGAGTATAGCCCACTCCATTACTTCTTTGGAATCCAGATTAATCTGTCTCTGCTNTGTGGTGAGCAATGGCATTGTGTTTCACTTGTTTTTTATAGTCTAATTCTTCTATTAGTAGTAGTATTGTTGTTGTCGTCATTGTTATTATTATTTATTATTATTACTATTATTATTATTTTCCTTTCCTATTGAACTGCCTTCATCTCAACCCACAAATTTTGCCTTTTTTTCCAATTCTCTCCCCCATCCCACTGGGAGAGGGGGGGGGCTGCGTGGTGTTCAGCTACCTAATGGGTTAAACTACGACATCCAGCCACTTAATCTCTTCATTTCAGAGCTAATATTTCATTTAATCCCCATAACACAAACCAGGAATCTCACCTAGGTATGGAGGATGAAGAGCTGAAACAGGAAAACTAACGTTGGAAAAGACCTCTAAGATCATCAAACAGACTTAAGTCACAAATATCACAAGTGAGGAAAAAAAAGTAATTTTCCTCTGATATTGTTGACAGCACAAGTCCTTCCCCTTCCTGATGGTCCTCTACAGGCACAAACTGCCCAAAAAGGCTGAGGAAGGAAGGTAGCTATGGAGCAGCTGCCTTCCAGAGAGCAGGTACTGAGAAGCTTTACAGGATGCCTCATCAGAGTATAGCCCACTCCATTACTTCTTTGGAATCCAGATTAATCTGTCTCTGCTGCACTCCAAATACCTCTGAAGTCAAATCCAGTCTACAACACAAGGTATATTATATGAAATAAAAATAGAATAAGGTGATACAAAATCTTTACGGTTAATTCCTGCTCTACTTCCTCACACTGACAAATTGCACAGTTTTGCCTGACTGAAGCCCAGAAGACTTGTCCTACATAGGATTTTATGCAAAACTCAGTGATGTTCAATTGAGTTCTTCCATCAGGCAGAACACTCTCTCCAAGGAGTGAGCCACTGCACCAGAAATGAAGGCAAACTCAGAGTATGTGTATTTGAGATAGAGAGAAAAGAAAGACTTGCCTAATCTGAAATGCTAAAAGCAGAAAAGCCTTTTATTTATTCTTGATTCCCAAGGCTCTTCACTTCTTGGAGCACTGTTTGGGTTCTTCTTTGAGGTCAGAACATTTCAGAATCACATTACCAAGTGTTTTCAAAACACCCTAACAAGGGCCACTGCCTAGTTCTCATCAAACTTTTTCAGTGGAGTCAGGAGTCAGTGTAACAGCAAAGCACAACATTCAATTCTCATGTGGTAAAGTGGAGAGGCAAGAAGCTCTTATAGGGTATGCAACACTTTTCCCCGAATAAAACCCTGCCTAACAACAAAATAATTGCTAAAGGCTTCCAAAACTTGAATATTGTAACCCTAATACTTTTCTTGTGTTTAGGTCTGACGTTTTCTCCAATAATCCAGTATATCAACCTAGTGCTTATTTAACAGCAGGAGTTGATTATAATACTACACATTTCTCCTAAATTATCTTGATTACTTAATTATTCCCAAAGATTTCTCCCACACAGAATTGCCCATTTATCCCCCTTTGTAACACCTGCCATTTCCAACAAAGACAATAAATGGTCAGTTCATCTAGTTTGCATTCCAAGTGTGGCATCTCCTTGTTAGTAGGAAATCGGGTGTCAAACGTGCATGCCAGACAAAAGAGGATTAGTATTGTTCTGAGCATACATTCTAATAAGATAAACAACTCAAACTGTAGGTTTGGTGTATATCCTATGGAAAGTTATGAACAGACTTCCAGTATTCATCTTCTCACTATTTACCTATACAGACACCGTTTCTATGTTCTGTCTTCTAATTTGAGAATCAAGTTATGTTACACATTTGCCATTGTTGATACAGACTGGAGCCTGGTATGCAGTACAGAAAACGAAATTTGATTTCATATAGAGAGCAGCAAGAAAACAGGAATGGACTAATTTTGACTTTTCAAACATGCATACCAAACTTCATGAACACATTGTCTCAGGGTTGACAAGAACTGGAGATGAATAAAAACATTATGAAAACACTTTGCTAAACTATTTCAGCATAGTTTTCAGTTAAATTAATTGTAATTCACAGAAAATTGAAGAAAAAAACAGATGCAAAATGTCAGAGAGCCACAAAGGATGCTCAAAAGTAACTAAAAAAAATGCCTACTAAATTTCATCTTTATAAAGTGGGATATCACAATACAAAACACACCCTGGAAACTTTGCTGTTTAGGGGATTTTTGCAGGATTTGGTCTCTAGAGACAGCAAGCACTGTCTGGTTGCTGCTTATGGAACAAGAAACAGAAAGCCATAAGCTCCTGAAGACCAGTAGAAGGTGGCTCAGGCACTGAGCTGAGTGTAGCAAAGAGCTGAGGAGTCTGGTTATAGTGATCGAAATAGTAAACAAGGTGGGGAGTTGTCGTGAGATATTTTAGATTGCCAAAAAAATCCATTTTCTTTTTTGATTCAATGACTCTCTATATGTATGTAACAAGACCTTGATTTGTTTCATTTTTGAAACAGAAAATGCTGAAACATTCAGATTCAATTTCATGTTAAAAGAAACATATCTATTCCATGTTTAAATACTGGAATAAAACATTTCCCTTTTAAAAATACTACGCAGATTTATAAATACTTTGCCAGAGCTACTCAATCCTTTCAGCACAGATGACACCTCATTCAGCCCATCCAAAGTTACGAGTTTGAGCGAATAAAAGAGCAGTTCAGGAAAACATTTCCTGGTCATCTGTCGCAGTTCCTTCTGCATCACCTCTGGCTGTCTCAGGAACCTCGGGCCCTTTGCCCTAAGCAGTGATACCCACAAGCCCTGTGCTCCACCAGACTGACCTGACAACTTCATTTACACTGACAAGGTTTTGTTAACACAGACATTGGAAGAACTTCCCAGTAAATAATGCTGTCAGTTATACCAGCAAAAATACCTGTGTCAGTCAAGCAAACCCAGATCCCTGAATGGCCTAGGCTGGTTTTTACAGGCACAGGCAGAGCCGTTGTTTGGGGTACAGAGCAAATTACAGTAGCGTGGTGCTGGCCCCAACTTTTCTGAGAACTAAGGACATCTTTTCCTGTGCTCTGGAATTTACTGGAAATGGTCTGTGATTCAGCTAAGTTCACACTTTAGTCAGAGCTGGACTTTGACCAGGACCACTAACATTTTTGGATAATCATTGAGGAAGCAGTAAAGCACAATCCAATTTCTTAGAAAACAATCAGGCCATGTGAATGAAATGTGTGGCATTAATTTTGCTGAGTTGCCATATAGTTTGTACTATGAATTGTGGACTGGAAGGCAAGAGGGAACACATTTCTCCTCCATAATAATCCTGCATGCTAAATCTACATTAATATTCCTGATGGTAAAGTGGCACAGAGACAGAACTGGTCACCTGGACCATACCGTTCCCCAGTGATCCCTCTCAAATATTCTTCAGATTACTTATTTCAAAGGGAGAAATGGAAGAAGAAACTCCACATTGCCTGGAGCAGAGGTATAACCTGAATTCTCTACCTTGCACCAAAAAAAGAATTTTCTATATTTTTCAGCACAGCCTAAATTCTGAGAAGAGTCAGACCAATATAGAACATTTCTAAACATCTTACTTTACATGCTATTGTTCCCACTTGCAAAAAACCAGGCGGAGAAATCAGGCTACTATTTTTTACATCCTTCTTTGCAAATGCACAAAGCTCCTGGAGGAAGTAGTGAATTGGGTACTGTGGATTTTTTTTATTTTCCTTGCTTGTCACCATGTTCACATGTGACAGCATGGAAAATAGAGACAACAAATAGCTAAGTAATTAGTACACCAAGATACAAGTCATGAAAGACAAAGTATATCACCCATATCCTTCAAAATTTTGATGCAAAGGTTTTAATGGAAACACTCTTAATAGCACATATGTATTTTATACATAGCAAATCATTTTAATATGAGCAAAAAACCCATTTGTCTAAAGAAGTGTTCCTAAGGAACACCCTGAAATTATTTATAATTTGTAATGACAGAAACCATCCCCCTCCAAATGTTTTAGTGTGTGGAGAGATGCAAAGAAGCAAATACACTTTATACATGGCATGCTATTGCTCTTCTGAGTAATTTCTTGTCTTTTTGTTTTATGTGTGTGTGCTGTTGTGCTCTAAACAGCAGGTGCAGATGTAATTGAAGTGGCTGGTTGTGTCAAAATAGAAATATTTCATGAGAAACCTTAAAGAGAAACCTATACCCTGCTTGAGAGAGCTGAAAGCTCTGATCGGCAAGAGGACAGTTGCAGGTTGACTGCGAAACAAGAGCACCCATTTGGCCTTCCCCCACCACTCCTGATGAAATCAGGTTATCCAGGGGCCAGTAGAGCTCCACAGATGTGCTCTGCCTTATAAACAAATGAGAGAGGTGCCTTGGGAACAGGCAGTTTAATGTACGAAACAGATTGCATTCTGTTCTGCCATGAGGAAATAGATGCCTGAGTGAACAACTGAGATCTTTATTTGCATGTATTTCCAGTTCTTTCCTTGTACCAGTCCCCTAACACCTTTCAGCACAAGACTGGTTTCTCCAGCTCCTGGAGCTTGGTCCCACAGCCTCCATGATGGAACATTTCATGATATACAGACAGACCTTCCTCGCCTAAATGTCTCTTCTTACCTAAGTGGAAACAGGGACTGGTATTTGGTGAATGTCTGCCACAGATAGTTAAATTTAAGGGGTTTGGCCAGAAATAAGAGGGAAAATGATGGATGTCCTGCTGTCCACAGGTGAACCAGAGTGGTGGTTCAGTATATTACACAAAACTGCCAGTTCTTTGGCAACTAGATTAAAAAGAAACCCAAGCAATAAAAAAAGAGGTTGGAGCAGGGCCAGTGAGAATTTTACAAAAAGCTGCAGAGTGTGCCTTTTTGTGACATCCTGGAGTTATATTTCTTAGGGCTTCCTTCTCATGAATAGTGGAGAAGTCTCTCACATCGCAAGGGCTGGAAAAAGCAAAACTGGGCCAGAAAATGTGGCCTGACTGTTTTTCTCTCTATATTGTTTTTCACAATACAGATGATAAACAAAGAAGCAACAGATGTTTTAGTGCCCATTTTGAAAGTCAAGAGATTCATATACCCTAAGAGATTAATAAGAACTGCAGTCCTTATGACTAATGCTTCCACGTCATAATCCAGGCTGCATGCTCCCTCTTATTTTCCCAGCTTTATATCTAAGTACTCACCTCCCCTGTCCTTTTAAAACCAATAAAATAAAACTTATAGATTTTGCTGCCATCCCACATTCAACCAAGAACTTCTTGAGACTAAACATCCTGGAAGCATCATGCAATGTCTGAAGCACTGGAAATCTTAAAATTCTTTGTACCTTGAGATGATCTCTTGTTACAATTCAAATGGGTGGAATTGAGTCCACCATTAGCAAGTTTGCAGATGATACCAAGCTGGGAGCAAGTGTCAATCTGTTAGAGGGTAGGAGGGCCCTACAGAGGGACCTTGAGAGACTGGAGAGATGGGCTATTCCAATCATCATCATGGCTAAG
>WEIV01023374.1:0-30225 GCA_013390005.1 Calyptomena viridis
ACAGAGATTTTAAACTCAATCACCTCATGGCCACTGTGGCCAAGAATGCTGCCAGTCTCCACTTCGCTCACAAGATCCATTCTGTTGACAAACAGCAGATCAAGGAGAGCGTCTTTCTGAGTTGGCTCTCTTAGGACCTGTTCCATAAAGTCATCCAGGATTTTTAGGATCTGGCCCTGGCTGTTTCAGCTGTGTGCTCCCAGTTAATTTATGACAAGTTGAAGTCCCTTGTAAGGATAAGAGCAGTTGACTTGGAAGTGTCTCTTAGTTCCTCACAGAATAATTTGTTGGCATCATTGTCCTGGCTGGGATGTCTATAGTAGACTCGCATGATGACACCCACATTATTTGTTTGCCTGTTGACTCTAACCCAGAGGCTCCTAACTGTGCCATTGCCAGCTGTAAGCTACATACCCTTCTATTACATACAGTGCCATCTCCCTCTGCTTCTGCCTTGCTTATCCCTCCTAAAGAGCCTGTAACTAACTTTCCAACAGGGCACTCTAATCACAGGATTCATCCCACCAGATTTCACTCATGCTAGTGATGTCGGGTCTCTGGGACTGAGCTGAAGCTTCAAGTTCTTCTTGTTTGTTCCTCATGCTGTGTGCATTGGTGTAGAAACAGTTCAGGTGTGGTACATTGTAGCCAATACCTCATGAGGCAGATTGAGGCATCCCTTTGGTGCTCCTTCCCTCAAGTTTTGTACACCATCCCATCACTCAGCACTGGTGAGCCCTTTGCCCCTTCCAAGCTAGTTTAAAGCTTATCAATGAAAACTGCTGGCTCCTGTGCTAGAACTCTTTTTCCCTTCTGAGATATCTGCATCCTGTCAGGTGTCCATAGACCCGGTGTTGAATAGAACATCCCATGGTCAAAAAGCACAAAATTTTTTGGATTACACAACCTTGGAGCCACTCATTGACCTGATGGGTCTGCCTATTTCTATCGATATTATTCCTTGTTAACAGAAGAATTGAGGAAATCATTATTTGTGCTCCTGATTCCTGCACTAATCATCCCAGTCTCTTCCTGAAGTCTCTTCTGATTGCCCTCAAACTTCTCTTTGTTATTTTGTCACTGCCGCCTTGATCAACCAACAGAGGACAGTAATAAGACGGCCTCACTAGACTGGAGAGTTTTTCAGTAAAGTCCCTTACCCAAGCCCCTGGGAGACAGCAGATGTCCCTGTGAGTTGGGTCCAGTCTGCATATTGGGCCCTCCATTCCCATTAAAAGGGAGTCTCCTACTATAACTACCCTTCTTTCCCTCTTCATGGAAGAGGTCTTGATGTAGGGTACAGGTGATCTTGATTTAGGAGGCCCCATTACCCCAGAAGGACCTTCACCCAGCTCATTAGTTGTCTGGCCTTCTCGTTCCAGAACCTCATTCCTGTTGTAGAAGGTGCCAGTCCTACATGTCAAGTTCTGAGGAGGGGGAACCTTCTTCCTGGTACATACAGTACAAACTTTCCCAAACTTCCAGCCTCCTTCTTTAACACACTCTTGACCAACAGTCCCTTGACTCATGACCCTGCAGGGTTCTGAGTCCACCTGCTTCTCTATTACAATGGAGGTTCAGGACTCCTGAGAGTCTTGAGGGTGTGGTGCCTCTGAAAATAACCAGTCAATCCCTTGTTCCTTCACTCAAATGCTATGTAGCTTGTTCACTTCTTCCTGTAGCTCCTTCACCTGATGACTCAGCTCTTCAACCAGGGCACACCTTCTGCATAATAACTGTTTGTTGGCCCCCACCTCATGAAGAGGCATCAGGCACTCCTGGCAACCTGTGACCTGGAGAGCTGTGTCTGCCATCAGCAGGGTCTGTCTGGCTGGAGGCCTCTAAAAATGGCTGGTTCAGTTACTCCTGCAGCTACAAGAGGTTGAGCTTTACAGCATGTCAGCACCACAACTGAGGAAGCTTAAACTAGTGTGCCAATAAGACTGAGGCTGGAAGGATCTCTCTGCTCTTCCTTAGTAGATACTCTGTCTGTTTGCTGCCTTTAAATCTCCTTTGGATGTTCACAGCCAGCCTGCTCCTCTCCTGGTTGGCTGCCAAAGGCTTCCAGGTCCTGACAAAAGTTCGGGGCTGCAGGTCAGTTGTCCCTGAGCTCATGAACCCCTCTGTACGGCTCGATGTCACCCCCAGTCTTACCTCAGTTGCTGCTGAAAACTTAAGTCAGAGCAATTACAAGGTTAGAATTTAGTTGCAAACTGATGTAAAACCTGCCATCATCTGCTTTGCCAGTGCAGCAGTTCTGGTCTGCGGGGCAAAATTCATTCTCTTTCATCAGCAGGATTTTGGATGTTCCCTCTTGCTACCTTTCAGCTGCTTGGCTCAGTTATGGGGTGCACTGATTCCTGCTGCAAAGATTTACCTATCAGTAAGGGAAGCTGGAAGTGCTTCTGTGAAGGTTTGTCTTTTGGTTTGAGGGAGCTAGAGACATTTCTTGTTCTTTGTTTTGTGGAATTTGTGTCTTAGTTATTCACAGGGAGAGCCAAAAGGAGGATTTTCTTGTTAAAACCCAAAAAAGAGGTTGCCTTCTCCCATATGTCTGCCCTGGTTTCATCTAGGATAGAGTTAATCTCTTCTCAGTAGCTCTTACAATACTGTAGTTTGGATTTGGAACGAGAATGGTGTTGATAACACATCGATGTTTTGGTTTTTGCTAAGTTGTGTTTATCCTAAGTCAAGGACTCTTTTCTTGTCCATGCTCTGCCAGTGAGGAGGTTCACCAAAGAAACTGAGAGAGAACACAGCTGGAACAGGTGACCCAAACTGACCAAAGGGCTATTCCACACCATAGAACATCATGCCCAGTATATAAACTGGGAGAGTTACTGAGAAGGGGGGGCCAGTCTGTGTTCGGGAAGGGAGGTCTGGCATCAGTCAGTGGGTGGTGAGCAGTTGTATTGTGCATCGCTTGTTTTTTTCCCTTTTTATTATAATTATTGTTACAGTTTACCATTATTGCTGTCTTTTACTTTATTTTCAATTATTAAGCTTATCTCAACGTGCAAGTTTTACTGTGATTCTGCTTCCCATTCCACCAAGGTGGGAGGCAAGAGAGGGGGGTTCAGCGAGCAGCCACGTGGTGCTTAATTTCAAGCTGGGCTTAAACCACAACAATGTCTCAGTAAACATTCTGTATTGAGAGTAGTCCAAAGGTGGGGATCCTAAGCCTTCACTTTACTGTAGGCATTTAAGTGTGTGGAAGTTCTTGTGCCAACCTTGCAAAAGGAAGGTGATTGTTTGCAGTAGCAGAGCTTGCTTGGTTTCACAGGTGTTTGTGTGGCATGATTTTGTGAGAAAGGTTGGTGTAGTACCCACTTGGAACCGTTACAGCCAACTCCTTGTCAGGACAAGTGGGAGATGGAAGCCAGAGGGGGAAACACCGTGCCCTTTTTTGGTACTTTTCTTGCAACTTCTATGATAGATTTTTTTTTCATGTCTATCAGAGTCATTTAATATAATGAACAAATTTGATGGAATACCATAGCTTAATCAGCCTGTAGCTGTGTGTCATGAGGAATTTTCTGACGGATGCTGTTGGAAAAGAGCAAATCTCAGATTAGATGTTGTATGTATTTATTGTTCTAGATTTGATGTTGCATTTATTCCAGCTGTTTTGACAAAAAGTTTTTGACTTTTTAAAACAAGTTAGTTTATTAGTGCAGCAGGGTCTGATGGAGACCTCAGGGTTGCACACTATTGGGTTGGAACTTGGGAAAAAGCAACAACTGGTGTTAGAAACTGCAAATTTGCTCCAAGTGTCATAGCAGATTTTGTCGTTGATTTCTTCCCCCTGCCCCATCACTTTTTGTTCAAAACACCAAAGATTCAGCATCTAGGTGGTAAAATTGGAGCAAAAGCTGTAGATGGTGCTGTCCCAGACGGAAAAACGAGAACAAGACCAGGAGCGAAAATCAGTTAGTGAAAGTTTTTCTCAGAATTTTGAAAGATTTGGATAATCTTTCAAATCTTTGGAAAGATTCCTCTTTTGTTTGTTTAATACAGTTACAAGACGACGTTGGCTTTTTTTTAGTTTCCCTAGTTTGTGCTAGAATAGGCATGATTGTGTAGGAATGATATGTGTACATGTTGGAGTTGGCTGTATCTCTTCAGCTGCTAAAAAAGCAGCTGTGTGTGGCGATGGTTCTCACTCCTTTCTTTGTAAGTTAACAGCTTGTGTCTTGCAGGGATGCCTGTGCTGGATGAATACACGATGGAAAGGGTCATGGAGGAGTTTGAACAACGCTGCTATGATAACATGAATCATGCTATCGAGACAGAAGAAGGACTCGGGATTGAATATGATGAAGATGTTGTGTGTGACGTCTGTCAGTCTCCAGATGGAGAAGATGGCAATGAAATGGTGTTCTGTGACAAATGCAATATTTGTGTGCACCAGGTATGGCGGCCTAGGCATAGCAGGGAGATTTAGGGTGGTGACAGAAACTTTCCCAAATCGTTGAAGGGAACAGGTTGGATTTTTTTTTCAGTGACGGATGTCAATCTGTTAAGTTGTTGCAGAGTTCACCATTGAGCAGTGGGATAAATTCAGAAATTACATAATTGAGAAGGAGTAATTTGAGAAATGTCATGCTAAGTGGGTTAAAAATGGTATTGTGCATTTGTGGAGGAAGCTGTAAGGTGAGGAACTGCCCTCCCCAAGTCATGCATACGTACATTGTTGTACATTTCACCTGATCACGTCGTTTGCTGTATTTTCCTCTCTTTGTGCAGCTCTGGGGCTAACACACCTTTACCATCAGCAGGGAGGAGGAAAAAGGCAATCAGTAGGGACACAAGATTTATTACAGATAATTTAATAGAACCTACTGAGCCAACCTAAGGAAGCACCACTATGTGCTGCCTTTTTGTGGCAGTTAAGAAGTTTTCTTATGTGACAGAAGAGATAAAATTTTAGTATATCTGTTTACTGTTGCAGATACTTTCCTATCAGCCTGTCGTTCCTTCCCAGCTTTAACAAGTTTGTGTTGTCATTCTGTGTTCAGAAAACTGTTGGCTGCTGAGCAGGAAATACATTTTCTTGCATGTGTTACTTAAAAGCATTTGTACCAATGATAAAGAATTAGGCCTATGAGAGCTGTAAGGTACAAGTGGCTACTCTATGAGATACACAGAGGAAAGCAGATGTTTTCAGACCTGTAGTGGTTCTCTGATCACATCAAACCTGAAACTTAAGTGCATTTAAAATGACAGTAATTTGGATAGAGGTCTCGATAAAGATGCAATTAGTTGCTGTTCTGCGCTTTCTCCTCTGAATAAAGTAATCTGAGAGTCATGAGAGGCCATGCATAAACAGCAAAGAAGTAACAGAAATGATTGTTGTCTCCTTTGTTTCCTTTCCCTTTGCATACGTGGGAATGCAGGCGTGTTACGGGATCCTGAAGGTTCCGGAAGGCAGCTGGCTGTGCAGGACCTGCGCGCTGGGCGTTCGGCCCAGGTGCCTCCTGTGTCCCAAGAAGGGCGGTGCCATGAAGCCAACCCGGAGTGGCACCAAGTGGGTGCACGTTAGCTGCGCTCTCTGGATTCCAGAGGTAGGTGCCAATCCTCTTGGAGTTCAGGGCTGCAGTGATTCTGGGAGTTGCTACAAGGTGTGTAGCATAGATAGAGTGGGACCTAGGAAGGCAGTGTAAAAGAGTTTCGGTGAGATGTAAAATCTGGTGGGCTGACGCTTCATCTGTAGAGAAAGTAAATATGTTTACTTTGTCAACCAAAATTAGGCCTTGGAAAATGAGGCATTTGCTGCTGGCAGAGCTCATTTAACAAGGACACAAGGTGCTGGTTCATTTTGTAAATGGAACATTAAAGGTGATTCACAAAGGTTTAGTTGTGACAGAATTCTTGTGGGTTCTCATAATCAAAGTATTCATCTTACATGATAAATTGGTGGGCTTCACCTTGAAACTTGTTCGTGAAGTGAGAAACTGATGTTTTTTTAAAAGAATTTTAGTTCCTTACAAACAGGAACTTGGAACATGCTAAGTTTGCATATGCACACAGGGAATTTGATTTCTTTGACAAAATTGTTTCTCTTTTCAGTTGACAGTGACATAGTCACTCTGTTTTTTAACCCTTTTTCCCTTAGGTGAGCATTGGAAGCCCAGAAAAAATGGAGCCCATCACGAAAGTTTCCCATATTCCCAGCAGTAGATGGGCACTGGTGTGCAGCCTTTGTAATGAAAAAGTTGGAGCTTCTATACAGGTAATCTAATCACACAAATATCCCGTGGGTTTTTTGTCAGTTTAGAGTAGATAATAAAATGTGTTCCTGGCTGTTACTATGGACTTAACTGCACACAAAGGGCTTTTGAGTGTCTGTGTGCTTTTACTCTCTAGTAAAATTTTAATAATAATAGCCAGGTCATCCCATAAGACTTCCTAATTTGTTGATAGGCCAATATGTTTATTACTATACTGAAATAAAACTTAAATGTTGTTGAGGAAAAAAATACATTTCTGTGGTGTACCACGTAGGAAAATGAATCTCGAATGCTGAAACCTATCTGCTAGTCCCTATTTAGTGACTTCTAACTTCTAAACTGGTATTTGCTTAATACCAACAGCTCACATTGTTGAGCCAGTGCCAGTTTGTCTCATGGCACGCCTCTGAAATTCTCTCTGCAGTTTCAGTTGGATTTGGATTCAGCTTTTTCTCACCATAGCCTGTGAGTTGTCACTGTTAAATAACTGACAGGATCTGCATGAGAGCATTATAGACTGGGCAGTGTCATTTCACGTGCCTATTTATTTGGGTTCTTGGCTGTAAAGTACCTGCAGATGCCTTACAATGAAAAAGCACTCAGAAATGTTAAATAATCCTTCTAAGAACAATTTTAAATCTAGAAAGATTGAGAAAACACATTACTAAGCCTCAAATTTTTGAAAGAGGAGATATTTGGTTTCCTGAGACAGCAGACAAAACTTGGTTCTCCTTTACTTGAGAACAAATTATGAGGGAGTGTTAAGAACAGGTGACACAAATTGGGGCAGTATCGTGATTGTATAGAAAAAGTAAGATGTAGCTTAGTATCGTGGTGATGCTCTTCACCCTCAAAGTGCCTCCAATACTTCAGCAAAATGACCCTCAGGAATCTCCCTGAGACAGACAGGATGATACTACAGTCTCATAAGGAGGCTGAAGTAGTGCCCTTTCTTTTTTGGGTCTAGCCTGACATTACAGGATCCATGGTGGTCAGGCCAGCTTTAAGGCACACAAATTGCTCAAATCCCACACTACTTTGAAATTAGTTTGTATCCATTTCCCTTTTCCCCTCTGCTCCAAACCATTTGATGAGGTTGCCAGAAAGATGTAGACCAGCAATGCAGCAGTAGTGCCAGTTCAGTCCACTTCCATGTAAGGAATGTGTGAAATAGGAAATGTTAACTAGAGAAAATAAATCTGTCCACAGCATATATATTTGCAGTCATAATACCTCCTTGCAGAACTGTCCCCTTCCTTTTGGCTGCTCTTACATAGTTGAAACTGTTTAGTCTGTTCTCCAGACCACGTTCTGAGATGTGCACAACAATGAGGAAAGCTGGCAGCTGGAAGTGTGTGTCAGGCTGGGCAGAGAGCAGTTGCAGTGAGCTGGGAAAAACAAGACTGCATATTCTCCAAGGTTCAGCATATTTCCTTCCGATGAGACAGGCTTTCCTCTCTTCTCCCAATAAACATGAGCTGCAATAAGAGCTAATTATGGCTAAAGTACTCCTCTGTACTGCTCAGTGTTCTAGTTGAGATGTTTCTGCCCTGTTTATTAGCAGGAGAGGAAAGGGCAAAAAATGCTTTGGTATTTTTTAATTCATCTTACATGTTGATTTTATTAAAGACTGTTCATTTGAAACTTGTGCAGTTCTAAATCCTTACCTTTACAAGCCATCTGTCTGCTGAATCAATCTGAGCAGGAAAACCCAGAGGAGAGAGATTTGGCTTTTTTACAAAGTGCTGTATAAACACCCTGGTGGAGTATGTTGCTCTTTCAGGGTCAACAGGATCACTAACATTCATTTCCACTTAAAATCCTGTTCACCAAAGGCAAAGGTGTGAGTGAATACAAACATGAATGTATCTGTGCGTATATACGTACTTGTATATATTTAAACCATCCAGTTGGTGGCTGGCAATAGCTATGTCAGCATTTTGCAAAAGGAAGTTAGATATAATGGAATTAAAGTGCTAAATCAGCTGAACTAGTGTCCATCACTTCATGACGGCTGGGTTCACCAGGAGGGAAGAAAAATGACAAAAAATCAAATTTCCTGTTCTCCTCATCTCCCAGGTGAAGTGTACTCAGTGAAGTAATGGTTGACCATGATTTAATATTTGACATTATAAAATTGGAGTAACAGCAGAAAAAAAATTCCCCTCAGTTGAGGGCTTTTGGGTAGCATGAGTCCAGGTGATAGGAAAGACTTTTAATTAAAAGCCTCAGACTGGCCTGGAGCCACTGAGATGTCTTTTTCCCCCTCATGCTGGCACAGTCCAAGGGGGAACACTTCCCTTTGGATACTGCTGCCGTACACAAGTGGATCCAGTGTCAGGTGGAACACTCCTCTTGTGGCTTTGCTTGTTATGGAATAGCATGATGCAGCTAGGAGGGGTTAACCACTCCTGTCCCTCTGCAAGGAAGTATGTGCAGTTCAGAAGCAGAGTGTGCTTCTTCCAAAGCAGCTCTAGCTGCTCAGATAGTTTCAGGCAGTGTGACTTCTGAACTTTGTATGTGGTTGATTAATTTTAATTTCTGTAGTGTTCAGTGAAGAACTGCAGAACAGCCTTTCACGTCACCTGTGCATTTGACCGTGGCTTGGAGATGAAGACCATACTGGCAGAGAACGACGAGGTGAAGTTCAAGTCATACTGTCCCAAGCACAGCTCCACCAAGAAAGTGGATGATGAGACTTCAAATGAAAGCCCAGGTCAGGAGAATTGGAACGGGATTCAGGCCAGCTCTATTCCTGTGCGCATTGACCCTTTCCACAGCATGGGTCAAAACCAGGAGGAGGCCCACAGAGTCAGCCTCCGCAAGCAAAAGCTCCAGCAGCTGGAGGATGATTTCTATACGTTTGTGGAGTCTTTAGACGTGGCTAAAGTACTGCAGCTGCCTGAGGAACCGGTGGAATTCCTTTACCAGTACTGGAAGCTGAAGAGAAAAGCCAACTTCAATAAGCCTTTGATTACCCCAAAGAAGGATGAAGAGGACAATCTGGCTAAACGGGAACAGGATGTTCTGTTCCGAAGGCTGCAGCTCTTCACACACCTCCGGCAGGACCTGGAGCGGGTAAGACACAGCTCCACCTGTGCCAGCCAGAGGTGGCCGAGGTCCCAAACTGCACTCCCAGGGTGGCCCATGTGCCCACACTTCCCAAGCTGCATCTTAACTCAGAGCTCCCTTGTCAGAAAAAACCATTAACATTGGATATCTCCAGAGCACAGCAATTACTCTCTGTACACAGAGTGTTAGTCAGGGGCCAGCAGGTCTTGGCTCATAGTATTCAATCTACAGGTGGACTGTCATATATTTACTTGTGCTTTTTTACTGATTAACACTGATGGCTGTGGTCTGTACTGCAGCCCCCAGCTGAATCCTTTTTAGCCTTTAAAGGCTTTCCACGTTCCTTTCATCTGGTGCACAAGAACAAAAAGATTATGGAAGTTACCTTGATTTGCAGCAGACCTGTTTTTCATTGGCACAGCAGAGTAGGGTGACATTTCCTTGGATTAATTCTGTGTAGTAGTTTTGGGAAACAAATGGTATCCAACTCATTTTGGTTTTGAATGTTTAAAGAACAGTTCAGTAGGATCAGTTTGGTGTTTTAAGTATATCTGGTCCTGTAATGACCTGAATTCCTTCCTTTTTGGGTTAACTAGTAGAATTTAAGAGCTGTTAGAGCCAGAAAAAGTACTGAAATTAGTTTTTCACATCCCTACAGCATATGGCTTATGTAGGCCACTGATGAAAGCTGGCTTAGGAGGTCCTACCTCAGTAACCTGTAGGTGAACCAGAGACTTTCTCCCAGAATACTGTCTAATCAGGAGAGCAGGTGCTCATGCCTCTACTGCATCCTTTTTAAAGAATCCTGATGAGTAATTACTCTTCTATTGAATTGCTGCAGTTTTTCTTGGGAGGTTTTTGTAGTTTCAACTCCAGCCCATGGCCCTTCTCTAGCTCAGTGAGATCCTAGCTGTTACCTGGCGTCTTTCCTGCTCCATATGCTCAAGGGTTCTTTTCTTCCTCTCTTTGATCAGCTAAATAATTACAGTTTGTAACTATTTTCTCTGGGTCTTAAATTATTCTGTATGTATCCTTTCAATTTTTAAATGTGATGTCAAAACAGGGTACATGTTGTAGTATTTTTAGTATTTTACTATGTGTTCCCACTGATTGTACATCCGAGATAATTTGGATTAAAAAAAAAAAGAGACCTTTGCAAAAACAGTCACACTTGTTACATTTCTTGAGATCAGCCCCCAGGGTTCACAGGGCACCACAGTGTAGGCAGCTGAACTGAATGAGGAGCCTTGAAATCGTCCATGTGTACTACTCGGTGATTCCCTCATCTGGGAAGTATTTAATCTTGAGTACATTTCATGATTTCTCTAGATTTTGCGTGTGTGATTTAGGTGTTCGTAGAAGTTACTTCTGTGCTGTGGCCCTGCAAATCTGATGGAATAATATGGCAATTAAATGGTGTTTAAGACTCTTTTGAGACATGTGTTGATGGTGGTTACATTTAAATACATTGGTAACTTGTTTTAATTGTGTATAGTACTTCAACGGAATTAATTCAAAGCACAGATAGGCAATATCACAGAAACACAATTACTGTAAAACTCACCCCTTGCTGTCTTCCAGGTGCGTAACCTCACTTACATGGTGACACGGAGGGAAAAAATCAAGAGATCTGTTTGCAGAGTTCAAGAACAGATATTTAACAGCTATGCCAAGCAGTTGGAACAAGAAAGAGTTTCAGGTATGTCTCTGTTCTCTTCCTCACTTAAGACCACAGGCACAAAGTTTGTCCTTCACAATCAGCTGTCAGCCTGTAACCAAACGGGACCTCATTTTTTCTCATTAAAATGTGGTGGAGTCCACCATGCAGCAGAAGGAATGAGAATGTGTATAGCTGGAATGGTGGACATGTTACAGGACACTGCCTGGCTTGCTGCTTCTTCTCCTTGCTGGTGTGATTCTTTAATGCCTCCTTATGACTGGGAAACCATGACTCACACTCAGAGGCCATGTGGCACCTTACAAGGCTGTGGTTTGTTAGTGCTGCCACATTAACATTTAGCATGTGCTGCTCTGCAGCATCCATGGCAGTTTAAAGACATGAGAAGGTAGCACTCTGGTTTTCCAGAGCCATGAGGTTTTTCTGCTCTCATTGACAAGTCTTCTAAGAAAGATGAATACCTTCAAAATTAACTGCAGTTACTAGATTATCCCTTAAGCATTCAGTCACTAATAAATCATATTTTAGATGGAATCAATGAGATCCACTTGCTTGTCGCTTTTTGCCTTCCTCTCTGAGAAATATCTCTGACTTAGTGGATAGAATAGTGCTATAAGTATAATTAGGTGCAGCACAGCTACAGGAAAATAAGCTGCACTGGCAGGATGTGGTGAAACCATGACATACCCACAGACTTGTGACATGAAGGTGCAGGACCAGCAACCAAATATCCATCTCTGATATGGACGTGTCAGGCCTAATGAACTGAGTTAAAATAGTTACATTCAAAACTGCTATTTACAGTTGCTTGACTTGATTTGTTTGCATTCAGGTGTGCCTTCCTCATTTTCCTCAATGGAAAACATGGTGTTGTTCAACAGTCCATCTTTGGTTCCCAGTGCCCTGAAGATTGAGGACCTGAAGTGGCATTCTGCATTCTTCAGGAAACAGATGGGCACATCTCTAACCCACTCCTTGAAAAAATCACACAAGAGAGACAGAGTAAGAGACAAGTCTGGGAATGACAGCAAATCCCTGCTGAGGCAGCCCAGCCCAAGGGAAGGCGGCACGGCTCCAGGTAGCTTTTTAAATTTTGACAAGACCTTTGCAGAAACAAAGATTGTATCAACACAGCAGAAAAATGGTGTAGTTATATCAGACCACAGGAAAAGGAGAGACAGTCGCTCACAGTGCTCGGTGGCCAAGGTGGAACTGAAAGAAAAGACTTCTAAACACAACCACAAACCACTGAGACCCACA
This sequence comes from Calyptomena viridis, assembly GCA_013390005.1. Classification (NCBI taxonomy): domain Eukaryota; kingdom Metazoa; phylum Chordata; class Aves; order Passeriformes; family Eurylaimidae; genus Calyptomena; species Calyptomena viridis. The sequence continues at coordinate 12,241 of WEIV01023374.1, forward strand.
GAACTCTCTCCGAGGCAATTGGAAAACAGAAGGGCTGTGAATCACTCCAGTGGTAGGTCAGCACCTGGCACTCAGAGGGATATAGTGCCTAAATGCAATGGGAGTCTCAGCAAAGTAAACTCTGATCAGACAATAGTTAAAGTGCCTACGAAGCCCACGAGCCCAGTGAAAAATTGGGGCGGATTCCGAATTCCAAAGAAGGGGGAGAGGCAACAGCAGGGTGAGAGCCTGGAGGAGTCCTGCTGCCACAACTCCAGCTACACCTGTCTGGGCATAGGCAGAGTTCCAGCGAAGGATGGGACAAAAAGCAAGCTAAAGCCTGACAGTGAGAATGATGGATATGTCCCTGATGCTGAAATGAGTGACTCAGAGACTGAAGTGACTGGAAAAAAGTGCAGGCAGCAGAGGCTCAGTCCAAACAGCACTATCAGCAGGAGGACAGACATTATTCGGAGAAGCATCCTGGCATCCTGATTGGACAAAGGGACAGATTGGTAATAGAGGCACTGCCTACAAACCAACTCCATGTAATTCATTGGTGCGAGGGAGGAGTGTTCTTAGACATGGCTACACACTGACAATAACCCATTCTTTCCAAGTTGTTTAAATATGTTTACATGCACTTAAAGCTGTTTTAAGCATTTTGGTTTTTGCTCTGCCCTATCCCCCCATCCCCTTGCCTCCCCCATTTCTGTGAGAAGTTTGAGTCTCCTTTATTTGCAACTTTCCTGAGTAAGCAGAGAAATGACATCACTACTAGAATAGGATTTGGGAAGAACATTAAATTCAGAAAAATCTTGTAGAAGGGGCTAGGGTGGGTAGGAGGAATCAGGCTGCATTCATGTGTTTTAGCTAAGTCACTGAAAATTTTACTCCCTTCCCCTGCCTTCTGGAAAAGCACAAGCTCTTAATTTAACTCGCGTGTATTGAATGGAAGATGGATGTTAGACCATACTGCACTGCTAAATCCCATTACAAATGTCACTGTCCTTGGATGGTGGCAGCTCTTTCTCTTCTCTTCTCTTGGCAGAATGTGTCTGTTGTGTTCAGTTTGAGCACAGGTGGCAGCTCAAACCCCTCTATATGCTCCAGAGTTTACATGTAAATGACGTGGTCTAGCCATGATGTTGTACTGGAGAAGGAGGAAGGGACAGGGCAAAGCTGAAAAGACTGACTGAACACAGAGGTTGGTCCTGATCAGCTCACTTCTGGGCAAGGGGCAGGTTTGTGGGTTCCAGCACCTCATGGAATAACCTGTCACTGTTAGTCACCTTCCTCCAGAAGTGCGATGACAATTCAAGACAGAAGTTTTCTAAGGCACTAGTCAGTAGGATTTCCCAAAGGCCACCACAGATGCACTAATGGTAAGTGTTATGACACTAAAAAGGTTGCTTTAGATGGACATGAATATATATTTTTAAGTAGAATAAAACACAAAGGCAATAAATTGTGGTTAGCTCTTTACAGTCAAAAACTATTTTGTTCTACTCTGGACTAGATTTGATGGAAGAGGGAATTCATATTCTAATTGTGTACTTTTTTGATAATTGTAAATGGCAATAATTAGTAAGCTGTCAGCAATAATAGTAACAGGTTGTGAGGACAGAGTTTTGTATCAAGTAGAGTGCACACATCACAGTGGAGTGTTAGGAGCCTGTAGATTTTGGAATTCTGCATAGATGTAAGACAGGTATGTACTGGTGAAAAAGTTTAAGCAGCAGTGAAAGGCATAAAGAACCTCCTTCTCCCCTTTCCTACTCCGAGCCGGCTGTTCTGGCATCCACTCATTGGGAAATGTCAGACCCTTGTCTCCAGAGCAGGAACACTGAAAACACACAATTCCTCTGCCGTAACGGAGTCTTCCAGAGGGTTCAACCAGAAAATAAAACCAGACTTATTACCAAGTAAATATTTCACTAATAGAGAATGCATCTCTCTTAGTGTTTTAAAACTCAGAAGTCTTAACCTTTTGAGGAAGGAATTTTATGTTAGTGTACTTCTAAAATCTTGTTGCTGGTCCCAAGAAGTCAGACTAATTACATGACTTACAAAGGTGAAAGGCAGGTGGTGGCTGAGGTTATGTAGTCACTCTTGGGATGTGTTCAAAGTACAAATGGCAGACAGACAAAAGGTAAAAGCAATTAAGTTCTCAACATCCAGCAATGTTCTCTAGACAGGCACTGGTATTTTCTGTAAAAGAGAAGCTCATGACTACCTGGGAATTTTGTCAAGCCATACATGGAATAACCTACATTTGGATTCTGAGTAAAACTTTAACCTCATGCCAATTTGGACAGAGATACCTTGTTAATTTGCACTATTATGAATGCTAATCGTTGTGCAGCGTTAATGCCTTACCTGTTTTGTCCCAACATTTATGGTAAAAAGCTGAGTTGAACCAAAAACAAAAAGGCTGTGAGCTGGCTGTGGTATGAGCAGCTCCATAGGTTAGTTTTGTCTTGGTGCTTAGCACACAGCAGAAGGTGTTGTAAGTACAGCAATGACAGTACAAACCCATCCCTGTGTTTTATTGAGATTTGCTGGATTTCTGTTTTTAAGCGCTCCCTTTTCCTTGTGCAGACTGACCAAGAGATCTTTGATAGGATTGGTGTGTTCTGTCAAACTGTAGGCTACTTGAACATCTGTAGAGTTGCCTGGAATGCCATTTTTTAGGTTATAAACTCACACAAATCTAAATGAAGGGTTTGACGTGTTGTGTATAAATCTTAATTTCAGAGATCAGAGAAAATTGTCATTACACTTGTAAAACTTGTACAGAAGATTTTTCACTATGTGCCTAGCTTTGGTGTCCAGTCAGCTGAAACTAATAAAAAGGTGCATGAAGAGAAACAGATAGAAATAAAAAGTATATGTAGAGATGACTATTTTATATTACATGACCCAATCCTGTATTTATTTTCTCCCTTTTTTGAAGTATTTCTAAAGACCTAGTTGAAGACAGCTGTATTTTTTGTTAAAATATTCGGTAGAATTGTGCCTTTTGTCTGTCTGTGAATAAATGCTGTATGTTTTGCAGTATCCTTTGCCAGCAATGTTTTAGACCTTGCAGTATTTTTGTTTGGGTTCTCACAGAAACACTTCACTGCAATGATGCAAACAACTTTCATGGTTAAAACAAGCACTTAATTTGGATTAGTGCAGGTATCACAATGAACACTGCAGTTGCAAGATTTTTTAATTCAGTTTTTTTAGGACAGCTGTGCCCATCCCATCAACAGAACACAGAGTGCTTTTTCCCTTTGGATCCTCCAAGAGATGTTGCTTACCTCAAAACATTTCCATTTGTTCATGTACAGTGTCCATCCAAAGTCCATAATCTTCACGTGTTCCACTGGAAGAGGAACAGCTGGTTTTGTACCTGTGGATCTTCAGGATAATTAGGCTGAATGTTCATTTTGCATTCTGAACTGCATGGGGTCAAGCATTGCTGAGAGAACATTTGCTCCTATAGTAGGATTTCTAGGACTTGAGAATTCCTCTAACTCAAGATGCAGACATACAGAATGGACCTGGAGCACAGCACGAAAATGGCAAGGCTGTGAAGGCTCACATCTAGCAATGCACCTTGGAAACCAGCAGTGATAGATCTTCTACCATCTGGCTAGTGCCACAAGGAGCAGGGCTCTTGGGAAGACCCAAAATGAAATCTCGCCTGTTGAATGCAAGAATCTGGTCACCTGAAATATTTCCTAAGTGGACAGGGTCAAGAACTCAGTGGGAGGCAGTACTGAAACACAAGGGAATCTGTAAACCACTCAAAACGTGGTGATGTGGGGGAAAGGAAGGTCGGGGAAACAAACTTTCCAGTGGAAGAGAGACAAGAAATACACAGCTAGAAACAAATACAAACCAGGACAGCTGACTGAAAAGCTCCATGCCATGGAACAGTCACAAGGGAAGGAGGAAAGCTTACTAACTAGCAAGTCTCAAGTTTTAATTGCCTCAGCAATTGCCTTTCCTCTGAAAGTCCAACTTGTGAGCAACATGCAAGCAGCCTCTAGACATGGAAGGAAAATGACGGGAGGTGGTGGTAGTATGACGAGCTCCATGGGACCCACTCCTGTTCATGGTTTAGCCAGATGCATTTGGTCAGTTTTTAGCTGCTCAGGCAATTAGGCAGACAGGAGGGAAGCCTTTTCCTTTCCTGTGTCATGTGCTCCAATTGCTCTCCTGCCCCTTAACTTCACTATTATGTGCTTGTGTCATCACTACAATTCCTGTTCTAGCAAACAGCCGTCACACAAGAGCTTCACCCCAAGGAGAAGTGAATGCACTGTGAATGAGGAACCATGCAGGTGCTCCTCTGAAGAAAAAATACACAAATAATTCGACGTGCCTGCTGCTTCCAGCCAGGCTTCACTTCACAGCCAGAGCCTGTCTTTGAGGAATGGATTAACAGCTCACACAAAATCTTTCGGGTGGTCTGTCATCATCTCTGCTGTTCATTATGCAAATGAGGTGCTTGGTACTTGCTCCCTCTGTAACATACACATGGCTGCTTGATAAAACTCACCCCAACACAGTTTTTGAGCTTTTGGACAATGTATCCATATTGCTTTGAAGACTCTTCAATCTCTTTTTAGCAAATTAGAGCTTGCAATGGATACAGGCATATATACATCTATATGTCTCTCTATATATCTATCAAATGCAGAAAGCATTAGTAAAGCCATATGAACCACTGTAGGCACTAGTGACTTCCCCTGCAGGAAGAAGGCATTTTCCCTGAGGTTGCATCCAGTTTGCAGGGTCTACCAGAACAGCCAGCATTTCGGAAGGTGGCACAGTGTCTTGTTTCCAGGACGTGATTAACCCAGCTCTGTCCTCCAAAATGCAATTCTGTGAAATCCATTGTGATGGACGTGCAGGTTTGTTAGTCCAAACCAGCAGTTTTGGGTAAGCACTACTCATCAACTGAACTAGAAGTTAGAAACCAGAATTATACTTTTGACATTTAAGAGGAAGGACAAAAAATTATACACTTAAGGCCAAGATGGGAGCACTTCAAAATCAGCTAACACCTATCAATTGCTTCTAATATATGCTAAAAGACAAACTGGACTTTGGCTCTGATTTTAGAATGACACATATGAAGCTTCTCAACTATCAAAGAAAAACATGTACACAAGAGGACTCCTACATACTGGCATCTGTAGAATTCAATCCCACTATTTCCAAAGGCCTAAAAGCTAGATGGCTTCCCCTTTGTGCAGATTGAAGGCATAGAGAAGGGAAGTTCCCAGACACGTACAAACCAAGGGAGCAGATCAACAGAAAAGCAAGGAATTGTAAAATAAGTGTAAAATACTAACTAGGAAGAAAAAGCAAAACTGCAGAAATATAACTGTCCTTAGAAATGAGCTGTCTCGGGAGCCAGAGCAGCATTTTAATTATTACCTGTATTCCAGGGGCACCAGATCAAACTAAAGAGCTAAATTCTTAAAACTGGAAGGCAATGGAGGCATCTTGCAGCTCAAACACTGAGCACAAAGCCAGCAACTATGTGACACTCATTATGTAATTAGTCTTACTATGATTCATAAAGGATGTTCAAATTGTTCCCAAGATATTGTACTATAAAGAAAAATAAAAAGGTATCAACTGTATGTCAGCAAAGCCGAGAAGAATTTCAAAACAAATGTTACCTACTCCCTGTACACAATCTTGTCACAGTTGGAGCTGGTGTGTTTTAGCCCCAAAAAATCCCCACAGCACTGTGTCAGATTTTTTCATCTGCTATATTAAAGGACTTTAATGACAACATTTTGCAGTCTTCTTCAAATCTTGATTGTGACAGGATCTTCATCCAATGCCTTTTTTTACCAGAATAAATCAGAAAATGTTTTAAGTTTTACAAGCCTTGCTGTGTATTTTATTTTAGTGCTCCAATATGAAGTTTCTCGAGCAATCAATTCTTCACTCCAGAATTAGTGAGCAATACATGGTGAGTGAGCAATATATGTGTTCAGGTATTTTCCAGATCCTTCAGGGAAGCAGCTTTTTTATTCTGTGTAGTTATCAGGCTGAGCTGTAACAAAACACAAGCAGTTTCTTACTAATTCTTTCTAAGTAACAGTAAGAACAGTAACAGTAGAACTTCTATACTGAAGGTGTCACAAAGGAGAGGGAACAAGCACAGGTAAGCGGGAATTTGGGATTGTGGTAGTTACAGGGGCTGGGACTGGTTTATCACTATGAGGGTATAACCAAAACTGTGTATTCTACACCCTCTATGTCATTCCTGATGAGCTGTTAATGATAAATCATTGGTAACAGCTGTCCAGAGCACACTTCACACCCCAGGCCACAAGAGATAAGGAAAGAGATCCGGGGAGACATTAACACCTCCACCCCCAGCTGGAGGGTCCTCCCTGCTCATGTGCCCTGTGCACTGGCACGATGGGCACTTACAATGGCCCAGGTCACCAAAGGATCCAAAATATCCCAGGACTCACGGAGATAAAACACCCATTGTGAACTCCCTGCCCTGGGGGAGGTACTGGGGATATATAATGCTTGGAGTTTGGGACTGGGGAACCATCTCATCAGACCCAGAGAGGGAACAGGACTCCAGCAGGACTGTGGCTGCCACTCTGGAGGAGACTGCTACCATTTCTCCAACAGAACTGCTGTCTTCCACTGGACCATCATCCCAACTACCAGGTTTTTCCTTTCCTTCTGCCCTGCACCCAAGGGGCACCACACAGTGCTGGGCAGGGGCTCAGGAGCACCGTGCTGTTCCTGTCCCAGGGGGGGCTGGGCTGTTTTTCACCTTGTATCATTGGAAGCACTATAATCTTTTTAGCAAATTGTAGCTCTGACTTGTGGTCTCTCTAATTGAGTTAATTTCTACCACCGGTTTACTTTTAAATCAGCACAGGGATAAACAATGGAATTTACACTGTGCTCTGTAGATGACTACTGCTTTTGTCTTATTTCGGATCTTGAAGAATTCAAGGTGATGAAAGATGTAGTAGCAGGATCTACACCTACAGAACAGACACATTTTAAACCTGTGCAAACATCCTACATTTTTTATTTTTCTTACAGAATTACTGTTATTTCGGAATAAGGTAAGATTTAGAGTCATTGAATTAACCACAATGAAAGTGTAATTTCCAGGCTCCCTACTAGTCCAGCTGTAGCCTATATGTGATTTAATTTTACAAGCAAACTGGATGACATGATGAGAACATACAATCAAGTCAGAAAGCAGCCCTCAGCCTACAGACTGAGAATACAGAAAATCACCATTCTGAATCTGAGGAAACACAAACATGAATATTCAGTCTTCTAAGACCTGGAAAAGAATACTCAGATTCAGAAGAGTGGAGATTCTTGCTGGAGACCTCTTTCTTCAGCCTTTTAGCAGGGACAGTGCTGGTATGTCTTTTTTCGGGGTGGGGAGAAAAAGGAAGGGGCTTGGCACAGCAGTTTTGGAGTCACTACAGAGCAGCCAGGCCTGACAGGTGGCAGCAGTAACCTCTGCCAAGCCCAAAGAGGGCAAGGCATTTCTGAAATCTTGCAACAAGACCTGGGCAACAGTTCAGCTGCTCAATGTCTGTGAAATCTATGCTTCCAGAGGGAGCCTGGTGAGGAACAGCTAATCACAGATGTTTGCAGGAACAGCAAGACCTCTTCCTCTATGGGCACCAAGGCCACAAGTTTAATCCCTTGAAATGTGACATGACCATGTTTGTTTTTTTAATGGGAAGACAGCATCCCAGAAGTATTAGAGCTGAACAGATCCATGTAACAAACAGGAGGTTAAAAGGAAAAAAAAATTACTATTTCAGAGCACATCTTCAGCAGATGAGCAGACCTTGTCATGACAGAGAGCAGTTAGAGACAGGAACTACAGCTTATGTTATGACAGCTTGGCAGCTATGCCCATTTATTCACTGCTGTTGAGAAAAAAATGCCATTTGTCCTAACAAATGACAATTTACGTCAGCCAAACATTTCCTCTCTGCAGCTCACATGGGGTCACCCACATTAACAAGTTATAATTTGCAAATGGGTTTCCTAAATCACTGTGAAAAGGAGAAGGCAGAAAGACCATCTTTACTTAAGAGAAGGCCCATTTGAATAATGAATTTTCTTGGCAAGTAAGTGATCCCAGCATATAAACTTTCATGGGATTTGCTACAAGGTGTATAGATAAAAAAAAAAATGAAACAGTGACATACATACACCATCTCTCTTTTCCCTCTTTCCATGGCCTGTAAATAAAGTACAATTTTCAGTCTGTCTGCACAATTTTCAGTATTTTTGTCATTGCAAGAATTACCCCAGCTGTTACAAATAGCTGACATTAACTGTAGCGGGGTGTTCTTCAACAGATAAACACCCCGCTCTGGACAAACAGGAGCTGCAGTTATTGAAGGGTTTTTTCTTGTCTTTGCTAGCTTGCTGCCATTTCTGGAGCTGGAAATGATCGTACACCTTCACACATTTTGAACCACACAAGTTAAATTCACAACAAACAAGTTTCCATAAACAAACCTACACTGTCACATAAGTTACTGTCAGGTTATACATTCAAAATATAAGTTTGTTGTTAAAATTATATTAGTAATAATGCCCATAAATTATCATCTCTGCCTCAGAAATGATGCAAAGTGAGTACTATTGTGCTTTTTTGTACTCAATCTGCATAAACAGCATGTTTTCTGTGAGTTGCATACCTGTTGAGATGCTGTGGCTGCCCTCTGTTCTGCCTGGCTCAGTCGCCTTTGGAGCCTGTCTATGTATTCACGATATTCCATCTTTATCGCCTCATCCTGTGTAAAAGGAATATCTCATTACCAACGCCAAGTTCTTTTCACTGAATCCACATATACTGCAGCAACAAAGCTTAACACAAGAGGAATGTCACAAGTGGAACTGTCTTCCCTTTACAATAAACCTTAAGACAAACTGCTGGCACATTACAGAGAATTTCCAGCTCAAATATGACATCTCATGACTTTTCAATTCAGAGTAATCTGCAGGGGAAGTTTTACTCATTTCACCATCTTGAAGCAAAGCGCATGAAAGCTGACAATTCAGATAATTTAATTCATGCAACCTTATAATGTAAATGTTTTAGCTATACTCAAAAGGAATATCCTAGATAATACAAATGGAATGATGAACCAGGTACATATCTATTCTCTTCGAAGGGTCTGCACAAAGCCTTCTTTAACCACCCTTTAGTCACAGAAATTCTCACATCACTCCCATTTTTCTCCCCTAAATAACAGCACTACAAGAAACAGGACAGAAGGACTTATCCTACATAAAACTGGATGTTATCTCAGATTCATGAGGCTGACAGGAAAGCTCTTTTCTAAAGTTGTCATTAATTATTGAACAATGCACATTCCAAAACAACCCTGCCCTTAATCTTTAATGGACAATGCTTTTAGCTATACGCATATATGGACACAGAATGTAAACTGTACTATCCTCACAGCATGTGGAGAACTTGGTATCTCTACCTAAGCCACATTATCCCTAATGCCAATGCCCATTCCTGTTTAGTCCTGCATGAATCCATAGGCATAAGTAAGTTCAGAAACCTTTCTTAAATTGTCTAGAATTGCCAGATTAATCACCTTCAAGATGATCTCTCCTTAACTTCTGTAATTTGAGAGTGAAGTTCATTTGTCTTCCTGTCATTTGAACATGTCAGTCAGCACAAACAGTGAGGCTTTCCAATTATTACTGACCATCCCTGTCAAAAATCCTTAATCTTCTCTAAACCAGCAACATAACTCACCTAAAAAGGTTTCTGTTAAGATCCAAGTGTACACATATCAGGTTGTAACTGAAAGTAGCTGTCACATCAGTCATTCTCTTACCTCAGTTACCTTCTTATTTGCTATTTCCAGCTGGGAAACGAGCTCCTGGCTACGAAGTTTTTGTTGACACAACTCACTTCTGCGAATCACAAGAAAAGATGCTGTTTAGCACATGGTAGTACTTCAGATATCAGAACATAATTTCATAGGTACCTCCTTACATTGTAGGGGCTTACGGTGGATTTTAATTATAGGGTTTCTCTTAGAACACTGACTTCAAAAGCACCACACAGCACCTCTTCATGCTGTGTATTCTGAACTGTAATGGCAGAGGAATGAGATGTATCTATTGAAATACAAGAGTTTGTTGAGAGCATTTGACATTTTACAGGGGTTTTTTTTTCCGTTTATTGAATCTTATTTGGAAGGCACAGAATCACAGAATTAACTAGGTTGGAAAAGACCTTTGAGATCATCAAGTCCAACCTATGACTCAACACCATCCCAGCAACTAAATCCTGGCACTCAGTGCCACATCCAGGCTTTTTTTAAACACTTCCAAGGACGGTGACTCCATCCCCTCTCTGGGCAGCCCATTCCAATGGCCAATCATTCTTTCTGTGAAGAATTTTTTCCTAAAGTCCAGCCTAAACTTCCCCTGGTGCAGCTTGAGATGTGTCCTCTCCTGTCACTGGTTACTGGGAGAAGAGACCGACCCCCCCCAGCTGCACCCTCCTGTCAGGGAGTTGTGGGCAGTGACAAGGTCTCCCCTGAGCCTCCTCCTCTCCAGGCTGAACACCCCCAGCTCCCTCAGCCTCTCCCCACAGCCCTTGTGCTCCACACCCCTCACCAGCCTCGCTGCCCTTCTCTGGACACATTCGAGCATCTCAACATCCTTCTTAAATTTTAGGCACGTTAACCTAGTATGTAATAAAAATAAGCTGCATTTGCACAGTGCATTCAATATTGAGACTAACAATCTAATTACTGTTCCATTACCAGACTTTAACATGGGCACTTTTAAAGGTGCTTGGAAGAACCTAAAAATAAATCATTCTATACTTGTACGACATTTCATGAGGAAAATACCACCTACTTCAAAACAGTCTTTTTACTTTCATGCAGATGAGTTTTAGTGATCCTTGACTTGCATAGTACTGAAGACCAAAAACATCTGAGTTACAACACACATTTCTGAGCTCATGTTTAAAGGAAACAGTCCTTGCCTCCTGTCATCACAAGCCACAGAATAAGAGCGATGACTAAAGAAAGAACTTTGGTAATTTTAGCCAGAGGACAATGCAAACCTAAGCTGCTCTAACCTTTGACCAGTCTCTCCTCCACTACCTCACCTTTACATGCTCTACCTATTGCCAAAACTACAGGCACTGTAATGGAACCTAAAGCCTTTATTCTTTGTGAGGGAATGGAGGTAAGGTAGGAGATACTTTAGCCTCAGATCTTCATCTTAAAAAAGCCTCTGCTATTTTAATGATGACACTTAGTTCTCAACAACAATTTACTCTTAGAAACTTTTAAACTTAGCATTTCATAAAAGTTTGAAAACTTCATATACGACACCTGCAATACAAGGTTGCAAAATATTTGTTATATCGAATCACAACTATACCTGGTAAGGAGTTTCCACTCTCCCATTCTCAACCAATCCTTCTCACCAATCCCAGGCAGATATCACAAAAACAGTTCAACAACTTTTAACTTTCATAAAAATAAAAGTACATGAGCAGATAACTTAAATCATGTTAAACAGTTAAAATTATATATAGATTATAACTGTGTTACCATATGTGAACACCTTTATATAAAGAATTAAAGATAGATTAAAATTGCAGCAACGAGAGAGTATGTTAACACTGTAATTGCAATTTGTCCTTTGTGATCAATACCAAGCATCAATAGAGGAGACCAATTTTTAGGTCCCAAAAGATTCTTAGTTACTGAAAACAGTCTGTCTCCTGTGCTTGTACTTTGATGTGGAATTAGCATGCTTAGCAGCACAGTCCATATACAGAGTTTATGTGCTCATACACAGATGTGATCAAGGAATTATTTTTATATGAGGTCACACTGAACACCTATTTAAAGAAAACAGTTTAACCTTGTAAGCATAAGGAAATGTGATGCCTATTGAGCTGACAGTCACTTTGTTCTGAGTGTTAACCCTCTCTCAAACGCACACTACAAGATCTCAATATTAGAATTGAGCAATAACCCCAACTGCTTAATTAAATCAGCCCCCACTGCACATTGTCTTTGCTAAGTGAGTAGGAAAGAAAAGGTGAGTATTTCAGTATTTTGGCAGATGGGCGATACATCCACCAGCTGCAGCAAGTACTTTCTGCAAAGCTCTCATGAGAAATATAGCATGTGCCAGATGTTTTTTGGTTGAATTACACTATAATGTGCTTCAGTTACTCTTAGTAATTATGAATTTTGTATACTGCTAATACCTGCAGCTGTCTCTCATCCTGTTTTTTATTTTTAATGAACATCTTAAAATAAGCAGCTATAGCTGCCAAACATTATACAAGTGCAGCCAAGAACAATGTTTTAGAAATGGAGGAAACTTCATCTCAAGATGCCATGTAATTCACTCCATGTACTGTACACGATGCAGGGAAAAGGAGAAGGCCGTTGTGGCCAACACTTCACACACTGTCACCAAAAAAGGTCATTCCTCAGAGGCAGGTTCTTTTCAATTACAGAAGAGATAAAAGTGAGAAGTCCAAACCCCACACATGGCTACTGATGAGTCAGGGACTACAGAAATGACCCAGAAATGTGTCAGAGGCAGAAACTGGAACAAAGACAATAAAATTGCTGCAACCAGATTACTTAAGCTAAGCAAAGTCTTTCAACTGAAAAACAATATGGCAAGAATTCCCTTTTTTTAAGTACTAACAATAGTAATTTATGTGGGTATTAAAAAATTAAGCCATTCAAATAGGTTTATGCTGCAATAAGTATTTTTGATTTTTCTCCCAGAAAGTTGTATCTGCTAGACACAATGGCAGCTGGGTAAGATTATTAATTTACTAATTCATTCATACTATGTATTAATCATCGCATCTTATTACTTTTTTAATTAAAGACTTCAGATTTTTAAAGCTTCTCAAATGCAATGTGACATGGAAGTAAACTTACCCTCTTTATCATTTAAGGCAACATCTGTAAACTGTTCCATGTAGTGTTTTGTAGAAGAACAGGCCTGTGTATGCCTATTATTACCCCTATTCAAGCTAAATTGGACCTTAACCAAGGAATCATCCGTGTGTCTGACAGGCCAAAGCAATATTCATGGCAAAGTTGACAGAACTGCCAATTCCTTGTCAAGTTTTCGAGTTTAGATCTACCTTTTTCCCTGTCCACAGTTTTCCGGATCTACTCCAGTGAAGGGCATTCTGTGGATAATTCAGGATGACACTTTGCTTATCATGCCTGCTCCAACCAGAGTCATGTTCAACAATAATAAGCTGCTGGTGTTGGCCACTGGTGCAGAGTCTGGCAAGAGTTTATCTGCTTATCTGCATAATTCTCTATTTACCCCAATTCTTATCTTCATTCTCAGGATTAGGACAAAAATTTATTAAAAACACTGATATGCCAATTAGATGGGATTAACCACCTATTGTATTTGTGCATTCATCTTAGTACTGACTGGTCAAGGTGGACTTTACAGAATGAATGAATCATCTGCCTATATTTTTAAAACTTCCATACAGTTTTTCACTTATATTTTCTTTGAGCAAATGCTAGGAGATTGAATTACCCTGGTTTTGCCTAAATTCTGTTGTTAGAACTGTCTCTCTCACCCCTTCTTATTCTATCCTGTGTTCTGTTGTTCCTGAAGTTTGTTTCCTTCCAATTTACAAATTTCCTGAATGTTCCTTTGGTGTTGCTGATTCCCTTTTCTATATGCTGTCATTTATTCTTCTCAGCTGAAGTCTGAAGAACTACAAAGCTTTATACCACTGCTGTAAGGTAACAAGAACAGTCCCAGCCAGTCTTTTCCCTGAATATGGCCAGAGGAACTGTTCTTCTACATTATAATGCTTCAGTGAAAGCCTGTAAAAACTTAGGCATGTATTCCTCACTTCTTTCCAAAGTAAACTCTTTCAAATGAAGACAAGTAAAAAGCTGGAAGCACTTGTTACTGATTTTTTACCACAGCTGTCAAAGGCAGATCACCTTAAATTTTTGGGACGTTCAAACTGACTGTGATCTTCAAGCCTGTAACTTTACAAATGTAAGCTCTACACCCTCTAGATCAGCAGCAACAGCAACATGGATTGCTCCTAATTCTTATCAAATTCCACACACTTTTGTGGAGAAGTGAAGCTGAGGATCAAAATAACTTTTTCAACATTAATTCTAATTCTAATTTGGTTATTTAGATTACTTGGACAACATTCCAGCTATATATGGGGGAAAAAAATCAAATAGAACCTCAAATATCAGTTACTAAACTAATGAACATATAATAGTTAATTCACCAAGACTTAAAAGCTCTTTTTGTGATATGGAAGAGATTACATTTTGAAGTAAGTCTGATAGTTCTATAAAATCTCTATACTTCTGTTTGTCAATTAAATCCCTGTAAGGAACATAAAAGATGGCTTTTTTTACAACCTTTAACTGCAATCACTCATTTTATTCTATTTTACTACTACTTTATAATTGTAAATATTTGCCATCTAAGTTCATCTCAGTGCATGTTAGAACTGAAAATACATCTTCAATGGATGCAATCAGATGTCAGAACAGGTTCGTTTCTGACTCTGCCAGACTGGACATTTTGCAGGAATAAAGGGAATAAACCAGCCATGTGTTGTTAGCCATGCTGTCAAGAGCAATGATTTTATTTGACCCATGTGGCAAGCAGCACTGACTTTCTTAGTTACCTTCAAGATTGACTTTGGCACAAGGACAGTGAAGCAAAACTGCCTCCCTGCCCTCCTGTAAGGTGAAGGTGAGGTCTATTACCAATAAATCCTCCTTAAGACGCATAAAGCATCTTAAAATGCTTAGAGAGAAGAAAACTTCTCATAAATGAAGACTATAATGTACTTTTAAAAAGAAAATGGTGCAATTTAGTCTATAAGTATTCAAAGCATTGCCTACTGTTTCAAAAGTGCTTTTAATCAGTTTCACTGGTAATGGTTACATGTTTAACTTGAATGAGATCCAAACGCCCAGGAAAGCACAGAATAATTTTCAATACAAAGCCTGGAACTATCAATTTATTTACCAACAGTTTTATCTCCAAGGTTTTCACTGATCTACTACATTCTCATGTTATTTACAAAATCATCACTCTGCTCTATTGTTACAGGTTGCAGAATTTACTTTTCCTTTTTATATTTTTTTAAAAATCACAGATCACCTAATATGCAGTGATGTTGCTTCATTGCCTAGAAGTATTTATTTAATGCTTCCTTCATGCATATGGGTTACACCTCACCAACAGAATACTGCCAGACTTCAAAGATAACAAATGAGCAGCACAGAATGTGGAAAAGTTACAGCTGCTGCTGGGAAGTGAGTAAAGAAGCCAAAATGTTTCAGACACCTTCACATGGAAAATGAGAAGCAATGAGGACAGCAACACATCATGAATTTAAGGCAAAGGAATGGAAACACCTACACTAACAAATGGGACACTGACTCAATGCCTACAAGAGCTGCACTAACAGCAAACTCCTGGTGAAAGGCTGTATCAAGTGCTTTTATGTAAACTACCTCCCCAGTATACAGGGATAGGACTTTGTTAGGAAGTTTGTAACTTCCTGAAAAACACTCAGTTATAAAACACATTAGTATGGTGGAGGAGTAATGATTCTGGTTAAAAACTGTATTTTTATTAAAAACTGAAATTCTGCAACGTGTCAGCAACACAACCTCTGCATTTGCTGATGTATTTACATGAATCCTCCTTTCTCTTGGAGCCCACTATGCGGCTCAGTGAGACCATTTCTTGCATTAGTCTCAAGAGGACTTTCAGAGCCTTTAATTAATAATGGATTCATTAATCTATTACAAGTATCAGTCTGTTTTAGCATACTGTATTTAGTGTTCTTACTGGAATTTCCCTGTTAAGTGCCTTTGTTGAAAAATCATTCTGCTTTTTAAATAATCAGCAACATGATTTTAGTTCACGACGTAGTCAGAAGTGACTTGCTGTTTTGTACTTGCACTGAAAATATTCAAACTGTTATTGTGATAAGATTAAAATAAATATGATAATTATTCATTTTAATACATGCAAGGACTTTTGTGTTGAGTGTAACTCAGGAGCTAGTTTTCATATTAATTGCATTCTGCACTATATAGCTCAGTATCTGTTAATGCATATAATGTGAAAAATAAGCTAGTTTTAAAATATCCAGATAATACTTACAGGTTCTGTCACAGCCACTTGCCACCATAATATCAGAGCACCACTACACAGACTTAATATGAAATTTCTCATGTCAGTCTAAGTGACAACCTTCTTGTTTCTATTTCCATCTTCCTTGCTATGCAGAGCACATGCCTGATAAAAACTTTCACTTCTAGCTTATACAGTATGAAAAAGCATAACATGCAAAATCATCTTAAAAAGTAACCAACTTGGCTTTTAGACTTGCACCAAATTAGCTCCTGAAGTCACATCAACAGGGACATTTTCAAACTTTACTACACATTGTTCATCTAGATTCACAAAGCAGATTTCCTGTCATATTTGCTGTATTTTCTATCAGCATTTTGCTAGGTCTAAAATATTTTGGTCTGCTGTAACAATATTTTAACACATAACGTTAAAGGTTTTAGAAGGAAATCAGCTGTTTCACAGACAACTTTAATGGTTTTGGAAGTCTGCAATTTTTCCCTTTTAACTGGAACTTGCTGAACTACATTCAGATCTAGTTATAAATCCAGATGGGTCAACTGTGAGTTTCTGTATTTTGATTTACAGAAAATGAACTACAAGTTTAAGAGATAAAATTTATCTTAGCACGAAACACTGCAAAATACATTTCTTCTCCAGTTACTGCATTTACAAAAGATGTTAAAAAAGTATTAGCAAGAGTCAGCTAATTACATACTGTGAAGCCGCACCATTAAAACTGTGCACAGGCACAGCTCCCGGTGCCTTCACTGTTCACTTCACATGTTCAGTACTAACGTTTTCTGAAAGAGACTTTTCCTCATTTTAAAGAACTGTTTAATATTTGCAAAATGCAGTCCATTGTAAGGGAAAATAAAACCAGCCTATATCTGAACAGATAAGGTTAAAAATCCCTGTAACTGTCTACGTCAGAGAGGTAAAGATGAACATATTCTTCCCTAAAAAGATGGGAAACCAGGCTGGAGTAGTGGTAGGACAGATTCTTCGTAGGCAACATCTTCAGGAATTTATTTTCCTTGCTCATGTTTAGAAACTTGGGTTTTAATTCCATTCACACCACTGGCATTCTGACAGCCAAGAAATGCCAAACTACACTTAAAAAATTGTGATTCCAAAAATTGCATGGGATACTGGAAATATTATGGTTCAAGCTGAGCCTATGTAAAGCATTATAATAATAAAACACAAAAAATCCCAAGATTACTCCAAAGGAAATAAAAGCTAGGATTCACAAGTTCCCAGTTTTAACAGGACAAAAGCTTTGCTTCCTTGTTAAGCAACTTCTAAAATCACTCTGAGGAAAGAACCATTAATGAGTGCATCCCATGCTTTAAAAGTGATTAAAGAGTCATCTCAAATTTATGAGGATAACAGAGCAGCATATCCAGAATTGTTCTTCTCAAAATCACTAAAAGATAACGACATATGCAATGTTATATAGTCTTCTCTAAACATTTTAAAGAAATGAGACTTATGAAATCAAGCTTTCTGGTTTAGAAGTTACTGTGTACCAGTCTGTCAATCTCTTCCAATTTTCAACCAATTCTGAAGAGGAAGAGATCTTGTAGGCAGAAACTTCTACACAGTTCTATAAAAAATATCAGGCTAATCTCTAATTTATAGTCTGTTTGAGCTAACTGACAGAGTTTCCCAAGCTTAGAAATCAAATAAAGCATAAGGCAAACTTGCAAAACTGAAAATATTCTTTTATGCTGCAAATTCAAGTATCAGAAAGTTACTTGGCAACACAGACAAAGTTTATATTGTATT
>WEIV01023376.1:1724-30727 GCA_013390005.1 Calyptomena viridis
TGAATCATAATATGTTCTGTTATTTCACTCCATGGCTTGTTGAAAACACAGTAATATTGCAAAGCATTTTATGCCGGCAGGTTCATAAGTGCATGAACTCCTGCAAAAACCATGAAACAGCAAAAGGAGGGTTGTTTCTGCATCCAGAACAAGTTGTGTATTCTGTACAGAAAATTAGAGCCAGCTGTGCATTGCCAGTGCATAAGGTCTGTTCCCTTATCCTCTCTCCAACAAACAATTAAGACACCGTAATTTGTTTCCCAATCTCAATGAGAAACGTTCCATTACTTTGTCTTCAAACACATGCAATTTCATTCTGGTAGCTAGAAGCAAACAACAAATCACCATTTCAACCTGCTTTTCCTGGGATGGCCACTACAAAGTGCTTTTAATGACTGGGGTGAAAAAAATTAAGTACGCATGGAGAAGAATCAAAACAAAAAGTTAATACACTTTTACTGGCAAGATGTTTACTTAACACAATTCAACAAGGAAGTCAAGTTATGGTCACATGCTATCTGATAAAAAGCATCACAATTAACTGACCACCTTCCACCTGTTTACATCCTTTACTATTTAGTAAGCCAATTCCTGCAAAACAAAATAGCTCAAATCAAATTATATAAACAAATATAACAGTTTCAAAACTTAACCCTGGACTTGAATTGTAAAAAACTACCTGAACTGTCAGATCCTCCTTCAGGGCTCCCACTGGAATACATTGTGGCCAGCTTTCCATCCAAGATAAATCTGAACCATCCATTACTACCATTAGATAGCTCCAGGGCTGCAGCATCACTCCAGATATACAGGCAGTCCCTCCCCCTAATGATTGACCAGTCTCTCCAGTGGTACGGTTTACCCTGTTGCAATTCTTTAGCATCCTCCTGTGGTTCATCCTCCTGTAATAAAATCGTATTAAGCAACAAACAAACAAAAAAACCCCCAATCTTTCAAAAGAAATGGAAAAAAAAAACCAAACAACCAAAACCTGGAAAACTAACAAAAAACCAACACATAAAACATAGATATTTTTAAAAGACTTTAAGAGAATTACACAGAAGTATAGGAACTATACTATTTCTGTCTGAAAAATATATCTTTAAAAGTATTCTTTAATAAGATACTTCCTAAGAAGTTTCCTTTCACATACAGGTTTATGTACTCAACAATAACAACAGCCTACTGACTGTGCATCCACCTCTGTTCAATGCTTGAATTGAGAGGAAAGAATCACAAAATGGTTGAGGTTGGATGGGACCTCTGGAGGCCATCTAGTCCAAACCTCTGCTCAGGAAGGGCCACATAAGGGCAGTTGCCCAGAACTACGTCCAGATGACTCTTTAAAATCTAAAGACTAAAACACAAACAAAAAACCAGCAACCCCAAAAAGACCCAAACAACCCAAATCGCACAGTAAAAAACCTTACCTATACACTTAAAGCACTTTAGCTATAAGTTTAACTGAATGGGTAATGAAGAGGTCTATTATGCATTCAGTTCATGAGTGCCAATAAAACTGTTGGAAATTGATAAAAAACTTCAATATGCACTTATGACTTTCATTAAGCAGAATGTAATTTTCTTTTTTATATATTTGATATATTCCATAACAAGATTTAAAATATCTGCAATTATTTGACACTTGAACTTCTGACATGAATACACTTCAGGAAGGATTAATTTCATTTAGCTTTCACTTTCAAAACACTAGACAAAATCACGAGTCAAGTCAACTTGACCAGAAATAAGTAGGCATAGGAAAACTCAGCATAGTGTGCTCACAGAAAACAGAAGAAAACAAAAGCAAATAAAACAAGTGGCATACAATAAGCATTAATTTAATATCCTAACTACCTTGCCCTAGACACATTCATAACAGTGAAAATTTCAATAGAAGTGGTGGTTTTACAGTAACAAATTAAGCTGTCTATTCCATACCCTTACCTTCTCAGGTTTAGACTCCTCTTCATTTTCATCATCAGATGATGGCCCCGCCAAAGTTGACACTTTACTAATGACACCAAGTCTAGCCAGTTGGTCTAGAAAAAGATCACCACCTTTATCCACTAAATCTCTTATGATTTGCAACGCTAACAAATGGCCATCATCATCATCCTGTAATAAATTGGGATGAAAAGAAAAAAACAAAGGCGATCTCATTACTCACAGATATCTTTACATATTGAACTTCACACGTGGTCACAGACGGACAGTATAAATGTTTTAGGGTTAGTTATTAACCATTCCATTAAGTACATGGAATCTGAGTATAAACCCTTTTTTTGCACTGATTTCATTAAAGGATAACATTTTCTTTCTTCCTACCTCTTGATCAAGCACCGTAGCTGTTATCTCAACCAGTATTGTAGGCAGATTGTGGCCAGCATCAGAGTCACAAACCTCTTTCAGCAGCGCCTCAGAACAAAAATGTATCATTTTTCTAATGAGGGCAAGACTTGCTTTCCTTTAAGAAATCATAGAACAAAAAAGTTCGCACAGTGATGAAATACAGTAATCAAAGCAACAAAAAGGTTTAAGATAAAACTACTCTTGTACTACATTTATACATGCTTTAGAAACCAAAAAAATTTAACTTGTTTCAGTTCTTGTTATTGGAACCAAAATTGGTTATTGTTAATAAGTCCTATAATATCTCTAATAATAACGCACCTCTGATCTTTTTTGATTCTACAGTGCTATCAGTGTAACAGTATTTTAATCTCCTTAACCCTTTATCCATTCTTAGTGTGCAGAAGTGAATTGCCAGCACTTCAACCCCTCACAGGTATCCATCCTTTAGTTTTAGAAGCTTCCCAAGTTTCAAGATCCCTGTAGTTTCAAAGTCTAAAATTACCCTTAGGTTACTCTCCATATTAAGAACCGTAATTAATGTGAAAGTACATCACTTCTGTAGGGTCAAAGACGAATTTTTTTATTTGACTAACTTCTAAAAACATCATTTATCTGATTCATAAAGTGAACTTTAGAGAGCCAACTACTTTCCACAATCTGCAACAACAGTTAATAATATATAGATTGTTAACAGAGTTTCTTATTTCCTTTATTTAAAATGACCTAGTTTAAGCTTTCTATCATCAGCTCATGTTGAGTCTCTCTCCACTAGAAGCCCTTTTCATCTTACGTTTTCACCCACCAAAATACCTAAAAAACACGGCGAACACAAGTGAGAGATTGGAATAAATGTCATATTTGTAGTATAAAAGGCTGAGAAGTTATGGTCAACCAGTATGCCACCCACAGTATTCCTTTTTAAGTAGTAAATAAGATTACACTCTTGTTATTCTCTCAGTAAGAAGCATCTTCTGTAGCTGATAAGCTGTAAGTCTTTTAAAACCTTCTAAAATAGCTTTTTCCAGTCTTCCTGATTTTCTAATGAATGTATCTTAATATCACTTCATCAGTTTTCCTCTACTAAATTACTAATTTCCTTACAGTTAAACCAAATAGCTGTAACCAAATCCTGTATGCAGTGTATACAGAGTACTATATGAACGTAGTATTCTTTCATCATGCTACTATAGCCAAGAGTATGCTTTGTTCTCCCACTTCTGATTGACTAACCATATTTTTTCCAGGACATCACTTCCCCAGGAAGAAAAACTGCTACTTAAAATCCTAAATAAAAATCAGTCTTGCAACACTTTTCAAACAACTACTTCTATTCAAATAGAAATATGATTGTCACTTGCATTACTTAAACTGTTAGATCCACCTTGACTTTTTAAGAGTGTATTAAGAAATTGTCTATCATGACAATATTACCTTATTGAAGGCAACATAGTTTGTTGAAATGTTTGTGCAAACACGGGCAATAGTCTTTTCAAGTATATGGGTGCCATTTCTGGATCTCCTTTGGGTTCATTACATTCTTCCTCATCCTTGTTTGCATCTTTCTTTTTCTTCTCATCCCCTTTGTTAACAGGACACATCCAATCCCCTAGAAAATATTTTTTCCTCAAAACATTCAATGGCAAAAATCAACAAAAACAAATAAACAAACAAACCACCTAAATAAACATGCAAGTTTTCTTTACAAACACCCAAGTATCTGAACAGGAACTTGCATTCCTAAAAATATAAAATTGACACGTGCATGACTTCTCGAATAAGACTAGCTCACAGGACATATCATCTGTGGCACCCAAGTCTCACAAAGAGGTGAGACAAAGAAAGGATGCCAGAGAAGCTACCAAGGCTGACATCCTCTGAACCCAGAGCAAAATTCCAGTCTAGCCTCATTGCACAGTTGAAGAGCAGAACCATTGGCACTGCTCATGGCCGGTCGGTCATTTTTCTGTAATTCCCCTTCCTCAACAAAATCAGAAGTATTAAAGTTTTGTATGTACTTTACAGGTTAAGGAAGGTTGGTCAGTTTGTTTTTTTTTTTAAATAATCCTAGAGTAAAATTCTAATAACTGCATTACTAACATATCAGCATTTCTACTACAGCCAGGATATGGAATTAAAAACTGCACTCACCTGGAGACTGAAGAATAGCTACTACTTCACTGTGTCCCCTTTCACGAGCTTTGTCCAAGGGAGTTTTCCCATCTTCATCTCTCAAATCAGGGTTTGCACCATGTCGTAAGAGAGTCTAAGAAGAAATATTTTTATGTATGAAAAAAACATTAAGATTTCTTCTTCCAAAGTAGCAAATGTGTTTTTCATACATCTATCCTGTATTCTTCTCATGCTTGTAAGCAAAGTTGAAACATTCCATGCTTTTTATATTTGTAGAGCTAATATTAATCTACTTTTATTCATTACTGCCCTGTCATGATTAAAAAATTTGTGTTTTGATAAACACCATAAAGAATATGTAAATATTTGACAGTGCATGTGTCCAACATTGCATTGAAGGCATGTTGTACAGAACAAGTTGAAGAGTCGATACGTAAGGCTTCCTAAGTGTCCCTTTAAATCATACCTTTGCTACCTGAGGTCTTCCAAAACATGCTGCATAATGTAACGAGGATGACCTCTGACCTCTGTTAACATCAGCACCCCTTTCACAGAGAAATTCTACCTGTTAAACAAGAAAAAGGAAATTAGTTTTTTTATCTTTCTTTCCACAAATGACATAACTTCTGAAGAGCGTATAAATCTAACTTACCATTTCCTGAGTTCCAAAAGCTGAGGCCCAGTTTAAAAGAGTTTGTCCTACATCATCCATAAAATTTACTTCAAAAGCTGAAAGATACAATTAAATAAAATAGTTAAACATACCAAAATTATGAATTAAACTTCAACAGTGTTCTTTAAATAAAAAGCAGGTCTTAAAAAAATTAAGCATCCTCAGTAATTCTAGAAAAGCACTTATGCCCTTAATTGCAATAAAAAAGGTGGCATAGGTATTATTACTAACAGAACCCATTGAGTATTTAAGAAAATAAGTGAACTTGTATATAAAGATTTTCAATGTACTAAGTATTTGTTATGACACCACAGATTGTAAAAACCAAAAGATAAAGCAAGCATTTCATTTTCTTTCAGACTAATTTTTGCTTACCTCCTGTGTCAATAGCATCTATTAGTGCATCAGTATCCTTACTGCGGATGCAATCTATCAGCTGCCGATGAGAACGCTCTCCAGAACTATCCAGTCTTCTCAATCCTGGGATTCTGCCTGTAGTTCCAGCACTGGATTTTGGTAGGGCTTTTCTCCCTTCGAACAGTAGCACCAAAAGAAGATCTACTAACCGCATGGTATCCAGTACACATCTCTCATCACCCTGCAACGCACTTTCTATAGAATCTGGAAGTTCAGATCTTAGAAGATCCTGGAAATAATTAAAAGTCTGAACAATAAAAAATATACAGGGCTTTAGAAAATACTATCAGAATTGGGTTTCATTTCCATATGAAATATTTCCTTTTTTCCCCTCTTTATAAATAAATGTGTGCATGTATATATACAAAAATAAAATCTGTAAATCTGTGTATATATAAAATAGGAACATACACCTTGCATATATTAAAGTACACAAAGAGGAAAGCCCTATGAGAACAAAGCTGTAGCATAAAAGGATTTCTTACATGTGTAACTACTGGAGAGCCTCTACACAGGGTTGACAACAGGCTTACAATAGTTGACACCTGATTACTTAATTTAGAGTCTGCAGCTGTAGACGGTGCTCCAGTGCTACTCCGTCCAGGTTTGCAAGCTGAAGATGGCCCTGATGCTGTTCCTCCAGCAGCTGCCATGCGAGATAACAACTCCTCAGTTAATCCGTGCTTAGCTAATGGGGCCGGGTCAACTCCACGTCGTGTGAATCTGTCAGCTAATGAAGCAAAGCATCTCAGAGCTCCATCTGAAACCTAAGAAAGAAGTGCAAGAGGAATGATGAAGTATCTGTTATTTAAGATGAGAAGATGCTAAGGGAATATCTGTGAGCATACAGGACACACAGAACTAGTTGCACTTCAAAGTCAGTGAAAGGAGGAAACAGCTTTCTCAAGCCAGAAACTCCAGAGCTGGAACCCAACAGTGCTCTGAACTGCTCACTGAAGTACTGTATCATTGCTGTGTTTTTTCCCCTCTTTCTCGCTGCCAATGATACATAAAAATCAAGGAAGCTATTTCTGAAGTTTAGCATTATGAGCAACGCCTGAACTATGAGGAAAACGCCAATCACACTCAATAACAAAATTGTCAAATAAATACATGTTGGAAGCAGTTTTTTTAAGTTTTTAGTTCTAAATCTTGTAGTTACAGGAAACACAGCTATTTATAAGCCCTACTAGCAATTGTTCATTCTGAACATACAGTTCTCAAAAACAATCAAAACAACCCGCTTGGTATTGAAACAGTATTTAACCTTCTGGTTGTTCTGGTCTTAAACTGTTAAAGTAGCCTTCTAATAACAAAACTTAATCACACATACAAAAGAACACCAACCCAAAACACCAAGAAATTGCACTATTAGGATTTACTTCCTAGCTTTCATAAATTTACTGAATTTCAAATTTGTTCCTCAACGAACAATGAAGACAAAAATTTCTTTGCATTTTATCTTCTATATTTACAGAATACCAAGCATTCTGTTACTTTTACATTTATAATTAATATTTTGCTAATATTACAATGTTATATTAATTCGGTTCATTCTATTAAAAGAAATGCTATCAAATAAGCCATTATACGATGCTCCAAGAACTCCCAAAGTATTAAATTGGGAGTGAAGCTTGGTAGTTCAAGTTGTATTTGAAGACCTACATATTTCTCTTAAGACAAGAGATTTTTTCAATTCAAGCAAGCCTAAAAACAGGACAAACTGGAAAAAGTAAATTTTAGATAACTCAAGATTGTCCCCTGACCACCTGACTCACAGACATGCAAGCACTTCTGTGACAATAATATGCACACTGCCAAATTCAGCTTTGTCACTACAAGGAAAAAAAAACAAACCAAACACTGACACTGTGGAAACAAGGCTTACTGATGATCCTCTTAACGATTCAGCAAAAATACTGCTGGGTAATTGCCCAGGAAAGGAACCAACATCTTTTCATGTCAGTGTTGAAAACAAAGGACAGTTTTGCACGGTTTGCATAGGCATATCAAGATAAGCTGCTTCGGGCACATTTGCCTTCAAAGATCTGCAGTAGCAAACCAGACTGATGTCAAGAAATAGTAAAAAAACCTGCACAATACTATTCTTTACTAAACTCTAAATTACTACAGTTCTTACTTTCTAAAATGTGAACTTGTAGTGCAGTCCATTTTCAAAATGATTGTCAGCTATCACATACCACGAGCTTAAAGACAGTTGCTCATCAACACACAGAACAAGATTACAGTATTAGCCAGACTTTATGAAGACAAACTTTTAAGTCTCCATTAAGTTTGCAAATTTCTGGCATGGTCTTGTTCATGCCAAGCATTCTGATTTATCAGTACTCTTTTGCAAAGGACTTTTTTTGATGGTCACTGCTCATGTCCTCTGGCATTTTGCTCTGGTTCTCTGACAGTACAGATAAACAATTCTTTACGTAAATTCTATATACTGAATGCATCTTTACTGTAATAGCTGTCAGAAATAGACAAGAAAGGTTCACCTCTAACACACCGCATTAGTGGCATCAGTTTACAAAGCAAAAGAGTACTCTTTCTTCTCCCAAATGGCAATTTCAGCACCAAGATTAAAAAAAAAAAAGTTAGAGATAAGCTGTTCTTGGGACCACATTCATCTGGTCTGAACTCCTCAAGTGGTGTTACTAACTGGTAGCTCACACAAAAAGTGACCAAACCCAAGAGTGTAAAAGGATGGGGGGGGGAGCAACAAAACTTTATAAGGGCCATTACTGGACAAATCCATAATACACATCAACATCCATTGTAATCCTAAGGCTTGTTTCATATATAAGACATTTCTCACTGATACTAGTAGAGACTTCTTAGTATCATATCAGTTATACCAGTTTTAAGTCCACTTACCTTAACTGCTAAACAACTAAGTTAATTTAAACTCTCATTCACATCTCCAACAGATCCACTAACTGCTTTTTTCAAACACCTTTTAAATTGGGAAACAGTTAAAATACTACAGACTTCGTGGTCTCAACTTCAAGATTAGCTCACTTCAGATAATTAGTCCACTAATGAAATTAAACAATGGCCAAAATCATGGTAGCTTGTTCTGAAATGGCTAGTGTGATGGTCCCCTGCCAACTGGGTCTTTCAGATCTAAAAACACATTTCAAAAAAATTCTCACTGGCAAAAAATTTAGTCTCTCAAATGTGATGTGCTTAATAAACCAGACTGAGGGCTGGATGTGTGCATGTAGAGAAAGGAATGAGGACAGAGGTCGGGGCCAAATGGGGAGACTTGGAACAGCATGGACGGGAAGCCTGGCCAGGGTACAGCAAGAATTTGGCTAAATGGCTATTCCAAAGCATTAGTATGACATACACAGAAGAATTCTGCTAGTAGGAAGATAATTCCCCTGGAATTTATTTTCTAGATTTTACAAGGACTACTTCATCTCAAGTTATTAAACCTGCAATAAAGAAGTGGCACAGCATCTGCACCAGTGTCGTTTAAGCTGGCTTACAATGTAATTGACTACTAATTGGCTAAAGACAATTCAGCATGGTATAAGGAGATATGGACGCTTTTATTGATTCCGTAGTTTGGGAAAAGAAAAACAAAACAAATTGATTTTTGTCTCTTGCTTATGCACAACTTAATAGTGATTAAGGTGCAGTCATAGAACAATAATTATGTTAGAAAGTAGCTCAAAATGCACAGAAGAAAGTTACATGATATTTTCAATAAAGTGTTCACAGTTTAAATAACACTATATTCAAATGACAGTGCTTGGATTCAAATATGAAGCAGTATTTTTATCCTTTTATCATTACAACTATAAAGGAAACTATCATAATGTTCAAATATAACAACTTCTATGTAGACATACACTTGGAGAGGCTATATAAAGTTTCCTAATCATTTATTACCTAAACATAATGAAAGTTAAATTCACAGCACATTGAGCTAATATTACCTGATGGTCTTCATGTTTTAATAAACTAGACAGTGATTCCACGCAGATCTCTAATGAAGAATCCTGAGGCTCCATTTTGCCACAGAGTCTAGACACTACTGCCATAGCTGAATGCAAGGTGTCTTTATGAACAAGGTGTCCACTGTCACGAATGAATGTCAGAACACAATTCAACCCTCCAGCTTCAAACACAGCTCCTGACTCACGCGTACAGATTAATTCTAACACCTACAACAAAATGAAATTGAATGAAGTACACATAAAAAGTCAGTTATCTATATCCATAGTTAGATGTTTATTCCCATCTACAGAACTGGTTAAGAAAATTAAACAACAGGACAAAAGAAAACCCCCTTTCTTCCTCAACACCCAGAAGGGCCCAAAGCTTCCAGCAGTGAGTAGTTACAGCTTTCTTCAAAAATACATGAGTGAATAGAAGAACATTTCCCAATGGCAGGGTCATAACAGGTGTTCATGAAGACAGTTAGGTAACAGTATCTTATCCTGGGAGAATTAAGTCTTTGGATAACACACAACTGAAAGCTCTGACACTTCTAATGCACTTCCAAATAGACTCCAACTAGTAAATAGGAAATACACATATAAATTCTGATGCCATGGTAACCAAGGACTCCAACTATAAGCTACCACATGGCCATGAGTTATGCTTTAAATCAAAAGATTCTAGAGGTCTTGTAAATTTTTCTGAAAACTTCACAAGATCACAGGGAAATTGTGTCCAGTGATATTGAAGAGGCAGTAGACAATTTTTTTACAAGAGGTAATTTATCTGTATCTGGAAAAATTCTTCATTCCTATTTTAGCACAAAAGTAGCCCTTAGCATTCTAGTCATATAAGATAAACAGGAACTCTTTCTTCTAGTATTTTTTTGTTTCTTTTTCTTTACTTTTTTTTTAAAGACAATTCAGCAACTGTGAAGAACACCAGACTGGCAGTAAGGACAAGCAGCATCATTGGCACATACACTTTTATCATAGTCTATGTTTTTGCATCACATTTCAATAAAATAAATAGGATTAGAATATGAGAAAGCTCTTTAGAAATAGCAAATTATCCAGTTCCTTCTTAAAAACAGTATACATACCTTCACACACTGCTCAGCCAAATCTCTGCTTGTTCTGTTGTTAAGTTCAACAACTACTAAACGATTACAAAGTGCCTTGATAGCTCCATCCACTCCCACAATCCTACGGGTGCATTCAGCAGATACATCCAGATAATACGTTATGGCACGAGCTGTTACTTCCAATACATTGTCTGGAGCACTTTCATCAAGAAAAATTTTGCACAGTGCTGGCAAAAAAGTTCGAGGAGGGCATCTGCAGGGGAAAAAACCACAACACATTATTATGTTGTGCAGGTTTCTCTACAAGAAGTAATTTCACACACTTTCACATTAGCACATTAATGCCTTCCATGCACACATGATTTGCTCAGTTAGCTTATAGATGGGTTCAGAGCATTCATTTACCACTCTAGATCTCATTTACACATATCGGTAACCTGAAAAGATATGGTATAAGGAGAAGAAGCCAGCAGCAACAAATAGTCTTACAATTTTACAATCATACAGGAAAAATTTATCTTCGTGGGAATTTGTTTTAGGAATTAATCTCACATCACCAAACTGAATGCATTTTCTCTTAACAGAGCTTCAAGTTTTTGATAGCTACTTAAAATTTTATGTTTTTACAAAACTAAAGCTTTTGGTGTTGCTACGCAATTTAGCTCTGAGTGGTCCTTCTTTCCTATGTTATTCTCTTGTCTTTTTATCCTACTTAAGCCTCCTTCCTCACTCCCTGCCTCATTTTTTTTCCCTTAATCATACTGAGAACATATTGAATTAATTTAGCTTGCTTCTATTGCATTTTCTCTCCATATCCATGCCTCAGTAGCCTCTAGCTCTCTTTTTTATTGTTAACTTCACTTCCATATATAAGGATGGTGAAGAACATTCCTACAACTTCAAAACTAAATAAGCTGCAATGGTCCTCCTTCTATCCATCTGACATAAAAGAATACAAACTGAAATAATACTTTTCACAGCTGAGGTTAAGACTGATTTGGATCAAAAGTCCTAAGACAGACCTACACTTTTAAATCAGTTTATCTTCCAATAGCATATTTACTTAGCTATAAATAAGAGCATAATTACAACTTCCTGTAGTGGTAAAAGACTTCCAAGGTGATGGTGGGGAATTAGGTGAAGAGGATATATGCTGTGACAGTAGTCAGAGTAACCGGATGTCTCAACCCTAGGAGACCAGACTAAATCTACAGGAAGCAAATATTGCAAATTTTCTTTCAAGTAGAATTCTGGTTTTCAAAAGATGGCCTAAAACTTCTCTAAATCCAAAAAAGAAGGAATAACAATATGTTTTTTAGTCTGGAAGACAGGTGAAGTACTTGTTAACAAACCATTCTGAAGACTCAGAGGACATTCCGTATCCCATTTGATATGCAATGACTCCTACAAAGGCACCAAATCCTGGGACAGCAAAATGCTAATAGTTTCTTTGCAGATCTGACTATGCCCTACGAAGTAATTAATAATATTGCCTGACAAATAGGTACATTACCCAATGACCCTTAATGACAAATTAATAAGCAAAGCTTCAATAATGACAATTAAGATGTGTAAAACTTTTATTAGCCTAACCAGACTATACTGTCTGTAGACGGGACTTAACTCTAGATCTTTAAGAAGCATTCATAGAGTAAATTTGCATACTAAAGACATTATGCATCAGGGAAAAAAGCTCCAAATATTCATTATTGGATGACTACCATACAATGACAAAAGAAGCATTTCAGTACATAGAATTTGAAGTGGACAATGCTAACTGTTCAGGTGTTTTGGTGTTGGATCTTGTATATTGAATTTCATGCAACACAAAATAGATCACTAAAACATTACTATGAACAGTGTTCTTCAAACACTGCATTGCAAGATTAAAAAAAACAGTAATTACAAATCTTAAAAATCCCCAAACAAACCAAACCCACGCATTTATAATCAAGTGAAAAGTAGGGAGCTCCACTGTCTCCATTTTAATACTAGCAAGACTAGTACACCATTTCTCTTAGATGGCCAAAGTCAGCAGCAAAGAGTTTAAGTCATATTTAGCAAAACTAAAATTTACAATTTTTTCTATGATTTAACAGTTTATAAAGAGACACAGTACAAATGGAACTTGGCTGTATTTTTTTAAGTGGAAATACAAAAACTTGGAAGAAATCCATTCCTGTCCTTAAAACACTTATTCATCAGAGCCAATTGCCCAAAAGACACAGCAAAATAAAAAGTTACTAACAACATATCATTTATATTGAATTCTTTGTCAGCACACAAATGCCACTGCACTGTATCAGCAATGCTGTTCTTGTAAGAGCACAGCTTTCTGGTAAAAACTTCAAAGGGTTTGGGGTTTTTTTTAATTACTTTTTTTTTTGCCAGAACCTCTAGCTAGATTAATCAGACATCATACTTTTTCAATCAGGAGATAAATAACAACCTTCACTTACTGTCAGGACATTTGTTGTCTGAATTGGAGGAATGATTTCCAGTCCTCCAATAAGGAAACCAAGTTTTACCATAAGGCTTCAGGAAGAAACTGTAGATATGCTGTACACTTTACCTGTGGGAATTAGTTGGTTTTCAAAATAAAAAGCCACCCAGATTTAGCTAATTTTGTACACTACAGTCCTCTACCCTCTACATACTTGATGCCCATTTCTTCTAACATCTAGTTTTGGGGGTTTCAGTTGTACTAACTAGTAAGCTGAGAGCTAGGCTATACCATTCTACAAGAGCAGCAGAAGCATTTTATAAAGGACCTGTTCCATAAGCTCGTCACCCAGGTGTTTCAGGAACCTTCTGAACCAACTCTGTCATGTTCCCAGTTAAATTCCATTAAGTTGAAGACCTCCACAAAGACAAGGGCAGTTAACTAGAAAGTGTTCCTTAGATCCTCAAAAGTAACTTGTCAGCATCATCATCCTGGCTGGAAGGTCTACAGTACACTCCGATGAAACATCCACATTATTTGTTTTCCCCTTGATTCTTACCCAGAGGCTCTCAACAACTGCAAGCTCCACACATTCTAACCCTTCCAGTACAGTGACAACCCTTCGCCTCTTCTGCCTTGCCTATCCCTCCTGCAGAGCCTGTAACCATCCAACAGGGCACTCCAGTCAAAGGTCTCATTCCACCAGGTTTCACTTATGCCAATGATGTCAAATTTCCTGGACTTGGCCAAAGCTTCCACAGCTCCTCTTGTTTGTTCCTCATGCTGCATGCACTGGTGTAGAAACATCTTATTTCAGGCAATACATTGCTATACTTTGTTCTCAGCAGCACAGTTCTTTAACATTTTGAACTTGCAGTGGTATCAGCAGGGGAAAAATGTCTACTATGCCAGCCAATCATACAAGTTCTTTTACTACTCATAAATAACAGCTTTTTGGGACAGCTACAGACTTCTTATAATTCTACAAAAATACAACTATGAAGTTATATTTGTATGCAGTTCTGAAATACATCTTCAAGAAGCCATGCTCAAGCCCCTTCAGATAATCTTTCACTCTGTGGAAGTCAAGAGTTTGAGAAAAGACAAAAACATGTCAGCATACATGAATTAATTCCTAGAATTTAAACAGTATGCCAGTTGTGCAGGCTGTAATGTATAAGACAATAATTTCTCTTCTGAACTAAGTGAAACAATCAGTAGCAGGAGCTTGTTGTGGACAAATGTAATTGACTGGCCTCCACAAGTATCACAATTAAGCAGGCAAGAATACACCCACATACACACCCTGCAAGTTTTAAATATTGTCAACTTTCCACCTTAACTTATTGCAACTTTGTGGTCATTAGACACAAATGATTGCGCCTGAGCCTCGCTCATTACCAGCTCAATTTCTCATCGCATTGTCTTCTCACAGAATGGGTACAGTTGGAAGGAACTACTGGAGGTCATTTAGTCCACTCCTGCTTGAGCAGGGTCCCCATGGAGCATATTATGCAGGATTCTGTTCAGGTGGCTTCTGAATATTTCCAGTGAGGAAGACGCCACAAGCTCTCTGGGCAAACTGCTCCAGGGTTCAGTTACCTGCACAGCAAAGAAGTTGTTCTTCATGTTCAAGTGCAACTTCTCTTGCATCAGTTTCTGTCCACTGCCTCTTGTCCTATTGCTTGGCACCATCAAAAAGAGCCTGGCTCCACAGTCTTGGTGCCCCCTCTTCAGATACTTATAGACATTGATGAGGTCCCCTCAGTCTTTTCTCCCAGCTATACAGGCCCAACTTCCTCTGCCTTTCCTCATAAGTGACATATTCCAGTCCCTTAAATCATCTTTTCAGCCCTTTGCTGGGCTCACTCCAGGAGCTCCACGCTGCAAAATAATTTCGATCTTGGATCTGTAATAACTCAAAATACATTCTTTGCAAAAATATTTGGTCCAGGCATTAGCGGATCTGGTAGAATTAAAGAGCAGCAGCTGAATAAAGGGAGAGCAAATTTACTACAGGAGTAGATACATGACATGGACTGCTACAAGTTGTAAACAGAAGGATTAATACATTTACCAAACAACTGCAACACTAAGCAAAAAACCCAAACTTCAGTATTCTGTAGTACAACATTGCTGCATTTATTTCACAGTGAAAACTACAAACTAGTAGTTGTTCTGGTAGAAAAAGAACAGTTAGCTACACAAGAGCTCTTGCAATATGAAAATCCAATCATAGAACGGCCTGGGTTGGAAAGGACCTTCAAGATCATCTAGTTCCACCCTCCTGCTGTGGGAGGGGACCACTTTTCACTAGAGCAGGTTGCTCAGAACCCCATTCAACCTTGCCTTGAAAACTTTCAGGGATGGGGCATCCACAACTCCTCTGGGCAACCTCGTCCTGTCACTACATGCCCTTGTAAAAAGTCCCTCTCCATCTTTCTTGTAGGCTTCCATTAGGTACTGGAAGACCCCAACTAGGCCACCCCTAAACCATCTCTTTTCCAGGCTGAGCAGTCCAAATTTTCTCAGCTTTTCCTCATAGGAGAGGTGCTCCATCTCTCTAATTATCTTGGTGGCCCTTCTCTAGACTCACTCCAGCAGGTCCCCATCTTCTCTGTGCTGAGAACTTCAGAGCTGGATGCAGCAGTCCAGGTGGGATCTCACTATGACAGAACCCCCTCCCTTACCCTGCCAGCCACGCTGCTTTGGATGCAGCCCAGGATGCAATTGGCTTTCTGGATGGCAAGCTCACATTGCCAGCTCATGTCCAACCTCTCACCCACCCACAAACCCAAGTCCTTCTTGGCACGGCTGCTTTTCTTCTGTTCATCCCTCAGCCTGTATTACTATTGCGGGTTGCCTCACCCTAAGTGCAGCGCCCTGCACTTGGTCTTGTTAAACCTCATGAGAACCCTTTGTGCCCACTTCTTGACCTTGTTCAGATCCCTCTGGATGGCAGCCCATACTTCAGGTGTGTCAATGGCACCGCCCACCTTCACGTCATCTGCAAATCTGCTGAGCATGCACTCAATCCCTCTGTCTATATCATTAATGAAGACATTAAATAACACTGGTCCAAATATGGACCCCTGACAGACACCACTTCTCACTGATGTCCATTGGGACCCTGAACCACTGACCAGTGCCCTCTGAATGTGAACATCCAAACAATTCCTTATCCATCCAATAGTTCACCCATCAAATCCATCTCTCTCCAATTTAGAGACAAGGATGTTGGGAGGGATGATATCTGTAGCCCTTCCCTTCTCCACTGATGTAGTCACCCCACCATGGAAGGCCACTAGGTTGGTCAGGCAAGCTTGGTGAAGCTGTGCTGACTGTCTTGAATCACCTCCCTGTTCTCCATATGCCTTAGCAGAGCTTCCAGGAGGATCTGTTCCATGGTCTTCCCATGGAACAGCACAGAGGCAAGGCTGAGAAGTCAGGAGATCCCAGGGTCCTCCTTTCTACTCTTTTTAAAGATAGGTACATTGCCCTTTTTTTCAGTAACCTGGGACTTCACCTGACTGCCACTTTTCAACTTGGCAACTAAAAACTGAGAGGTTGAAGTCTCCTTCTCTGGAGACACACAAATTACACACATACAGATAAATTCAGATTCTTTTTGCCTGATGAAGTCTACTCAAGCCTCACCAGTCTCTCAAGTTCCTGTCAAAAAGAGACCAGAAAGTATCAGTTCCATCATTCACACACAGTCTAGATCAATGGTTCATCCTGTAACAGCAGAAAAGAAAGGTGTACAAACACATTCCCAGTGCCCCAGCCATGGTCTTCTCAAACAGGTGGCTAGAACAATTACAGCACAAAATTGCCTCACTGTCATTTTGAAGGACTTCAGTCATTATGCTGTAGGCAAGTTTTCTACCAATAACTGTACACAAACAAAAGTACGTGGGTCAGCTTCACAGAGATCACCCTTTTATCCTCAAATCCACACTATGATATGACACGGCTCTCTCATGGTTAAAACTACAAACATCTGCTCTACATTGTCAAGAAGACACCCTCTTCTTCAAGAAGACACCTGTTCTTGTCAAGGGACAAGACCACGCACGTGTGAGCAGTGCCAGTGAAAGGACTAGAAGGGTTAGGTGGGAACACCAGCCCACAAAGAAAGATGGGATACAACACTCCCACAGCCATACAGCAAATACACAAATTATGCCCCTCCCTTCTGTTCACACAGCTCCACTGAGGATTTCTATGTGATGGCACTTGACCACACAAAAAGGAAAGTGTTGCCCTTACTCAGTGGATGATCTTTGTCTCAAAATTGTACAAGTGGGCTTTCAGAGTAGTCCTTAAGTTTTCTCTTGATCCAGTCCCAAGTAAAGGCACTAAACCATTAAGGAAAAGCCGTACAAGGAAGGGAAATCCACTGCTCACCTGAAAGCAATTCTAGCAAACAGGTCCCAAGCAAACCACTTTCTGAGCACTTTAATGAAGAACCAAGCAAGCAAATACAATCAACACCAGCAGGAACCAAAGAATGAGTCAGACAAGTCATGTTATATATGCATCACTATTACACCGTAATTCCAAGGTAAATCCTTACTGGCTTCCTTAGGCAGGCCAAAATAGATCAATGGGACCCAAAACTGCCTCAGACATTTGCTGTGGAAGATTAGGGCCCATTACTAATATGGGCCTCAGTGCTATTTCAACCAAGACTATGCTCAAAACTAAAATGTACTTTGACAGGTGGTAAAGGAAAGCATTCCAGAAGTACCACAGATAGGGACTGTACGTTGGACTGGCTTTTAGAAAACAGTTTACATGGGAAAAACAAGGCTGCCAAAACTTCCTGAGATAGCTGAGGGCAGAACTACAGCACTGAATGAACTGATGTGACAAGACAGCAACTGCAAAACTGATGTTTTAGTTCACTGCCATCTACTGACAGACAATGCTTTTGATTTCTGAGACAAAAGCACACAAATAAACCTTTTATTGCTGGCATCAATGCCCACCGAGGGGAAAAAAGCTAAGTGCATAGTTTCTAAACTTAAATCATCTCAACAACAAAACCACTTTCATATGTTGCTTTCATCTAGACCATATATGAACTACAAGTAATGTATCTGGGAAAAAGGAAATATGACAGAAAAAAAATTGTTTATCCTTAGAAGTTGCAGGAGAGGCATCACTGTTCATAATGACCTACTTGCAGTGGAAAAGTCCAGAGTTTTCTTTAATGCAGAAAAACACCCCTAATTTTTACTATTTCTATTCTCTCAAATCAGAAAATAATGGCAAATAGGTAGCTCCAAAGTTCAGATTTCTATTTAGGCCCTTCTTCTAATGAATATGAGTATTTTTAGATTTTCATTTCTAGGGAGCTGTATTACCATCACACTGGGCACTTCCTAAAGTACTTTAAATGTGTACTTTAGAGGAGTGATTAGGGAGCACTTAGTGAATTAATGAGGTTACTCGGTGTTATTTCTTGGTGAAAGAAGATAGTCAAGTTAATGGGGTTACTCTGCAACACACACATCTCTTGCTAATTACTTGACATCTTAATGTCCACCAAACTTCATTCCTGTACTCTCAGGATAAGAGCTTCTGCTACCATCTTGCAAGTGTTCCACCCACCACATTTCAAGATCTTGATGGAAGACAAGTTTGTCTGAAATAGGTACTGTTCCATTTCAGTATTTCCATTTATATTCTAATCTATTAAGATTAAAGCAGTAGAGCATTCTCAGTTCCCAGTACTGACATTAAGAACTAAACCATATTAAAAAGTGCTGATTCTGTATAATTTATATTTAAATAAACATATTCATACTTTCACTGTTAAAATGAATAATTACATTTTAAAGAGCACGATATACAAACTCTTTAATATACATTCTTCCTCTGCAAAAAACTTACGCGGTCTGAAAACATTTTCTAAATGTCACAATCAACCTGACGTCAAGAAAGGCTAAAAAAATCTATGTATATAATTGCATTACTACAGAATTTACAGCACTGTAATCAGCATAACTCCATATGCTGACACACTTCTGAACCTTTACACACACACCCACCTGTTTAGGAACCGGAATATCCACAGGGATACAAAATTCTTAAATAGCTACCATAGTAAGCTCCTGACAGTGCTAATCCCTTAAACTCTAATGAAGTGACTCAGCTGATTTTACAGCTTGCCAGTGTAAAAAGATATCAAGGAAGTAAAAATAGGCACTGTAAACTCATTCCGGTAATTACATTTCATATTTTAACACAGTTAAAATCCTCAGCTAAAGCAGAAACAATAGTGAAGACTACTGCTGTGCTTAAGCAAATATGGAAAAAAGACAACTCCATTCCCAAAATAGTTAACAAAACTACTACTAGCATAAGGGTGTGTTACTCAATTCCAGAGTAACCGCTGGATGTGGAGCCCCTGGCATGTGACAAAGCCTTCGGCTTCAGGCGCCTGGTCCAAAACATGTGACTTGTGGCAGAAAACCAAGCTCAGCTGCCTGCCAGCACTAGTGCTGGATCTTTAATGGACACCATCTGCTGAGACCAGTTAAAAGTGGGAAAACAAAAGAATTTTGTGTTTACATTACTTAATATATAATAATTTCAAATGAAAATTACGTTTAATTTCAGTATTTGAGTTAAGAACTGGTTTTGAGGAAAAATACACCAGTTAAACACTTACTGTGTCACACAACTCTCAAACCTAAAAGAAGAACATCCAGCACAACTGATTTGTTCTTAAAGCAACTGTAATTTCAACTCCTTTTGATTAATAGTTTTTCCTTTCCATAATTCTTTCTATGGGAGGAGATCTCAGACTTTTCCTCATTGTTCCTTTTCCTCGGGACCATTTTGTCTCCACATATTAACTAAAACCAACAACAGAGTGATCAAGATCATCCGCAAGAGAACTGCCCCCACATCTGCATTGCCTGTCTCTTGGATCCATTTCCAAACCAGATGTTTTCATGTAATACTGTCACAGAACAAATAAAGTCCAGAAAATACCCACTTACATATGAAATTTTAGACACACTATATTTTAAAGGTACAAGGAAGAAGCAACTAAAAATTAACTGCTAATTTAGGAACTTTTACCAGAATTACAAAGCATTAAAACTTTCTAAATCTCTACTCTCAACTGCAGTCACAGTCCAGGCCAGTAAAATTACGCTAAAGAATTAACAATTCTATCCTGTATCCACTCCAGCAGAAACTTCACATTGCTAGAAATTTAAAAATCTATTTAGAATTCAAATTTGACATTTAGAATCACTTTTAAACTTCCTTTTTGTCTAAATAAATGACAGAGCTGAACCCTCTTTTGAGAGTTCACTATTAGGAGGGAACACATGTATTGAACTACACATTCAATAAACATCAGTTGTTTATGTTTCATTGCAATGAAAAACAAGAAAAAACACATACAAAGAAACAGCTTCTACAGCACAGGTAATTTCCATATTGCTAAATAAATTATCATTAGCTCCACTCTTGAATTTACAAAGGATGTGTTGGGATGCCTTTTGCCCTTTTCAGCATCTTGTAAAAGCTATACTATTCCTCAGGGTACTAATCCCATATATGTTTTTTCTCCTATCTCCACTATTTTAAGTATTTTGCAGAAAGTTGATCCACAATAGCTGAATAAATTAAAGAACCTGAAACCACAGGTCTTCCTGCCTCCAATTTCCAGTAGTAGCAACTTCAATTCTGAAAACAGATAATGCTTCAAGTACACATTACATTTGTTAACAATTCAAAAAGAAATAAGCAATTAAAACAAAAAGTAGGATTTTGTTTATGTGCCTACACATGCACATCTCCCCACTAGCTTCTGCTGGATTTCCAGGTGCTCAAAAGAAGAACTGACAAACAACAAAACTTCCACTTCCCCATGAGCAATCTACTTAACATCTGTGCTATCTACGGCCCTCCGTAAGGGGTCGATATTAAAGCACTTCACTGCTACAGTCATTCCAGAAAAGAAGCCCACTATTTGGAATTCCTGTAACACTTCCTATTGGTCTCATCCAATCTGTTAGGAGCTGGACTCTTTAAGAGGTTGATTAATTTTATACCCTAAAATTCTGCACCTATGTTTTGCACAGTACTTGCAAGAATCACTTCAATTTTATCACACACAAACCTCTGAACAAAACAAAGGCTACTTGATGATACTACTTGAAAAAAATTTTTTAAACATCAGAATAGTGACAATATGATGAGTTATACAATTCATACCCAGAGGCATGGGCTCATGTAAACAAAATGTCTTTTAACACACAAAAGTGCCAAGCTACAGATCTCAGCCTAGGTAACACATCAAGCCATACCTAAGAAGCAAGCAGTCATATCCTTGAAAGCAACTCTGACAACAGGTAACTAAAACCACACTTGCTGTACAACATTTTGGAAACCTGTACTAAACTTGGCACATTTAACTTATCAGCAAGTCAAATGTACTACTATAAACAGCATTGATGAAGGCAACACTGCAAAACATTTCTGAAAAACTGGAGAGGGGGAAAGAAGATGAAGAGCAGATGAGATCTTTGTGTGCAAGTACATTCACAGTAAGGACAGTATCGGCTTTAAATCTAGTAGGAAAAGGTGAACCAAGTGCCCTACACAGAATGCCACAGTCTGACCAATCCATACGGAAAAGGACAAGGAAATTTAAAGAAAGACAACTTGGACAGCTGATTAAATAGCAAAGCAGAGGGCAAAGTTAGGTAGGACACCCTCTCAGAAGCGTAAGCTACACACTATGCTTGCATCAAACAAGATGCTCAATCCAGTAACAATCGCGTAAAATATAAGGACCTATGACAGAAGAGAGGATGTCAATTCACATGACCTAATCTTCCCTTCCAGCCTTTGCTGGAAGATGGACAAAATAACTAGCCAAGGTTAACTAATCTCCATAATACTAGTGACAATGAGGCCATTATTTCCATTTTATGAAGAGCAACCAGAAAGACATTTAGTTTTTTAATCCTCTTATAACTGAAAAAAAAAACCCAAACAATAACAAAACAGCCATAAAAATCAGGAATAATTCTAAACATTATGCCATAACAAGATAGCTCCCTGAAAATTACAGTGCACACCCCTACTTCCATCTCAGAAAACCGCTCTATAGATGCTGAAGATTCCAGTATTTCAGAGTCCACATGGTAAATTACTCCAGTGGTGGCATTTCACTGGTGCCATACCTTCCGTCTTTATTAAAAGGCATAAAAAAAGTTAGCAGGAATCACATGAAACTTGCCATTGTAAAGGTTACAAAATTTCATTTCAGAGCTGTTCGCATTACTCCAAACCAATAATTCACTAAGAACATATGGCTTAAAATAACGAAAACTAGTCTACTGTTAAAGCAATATTTCCTGAATTTACTTACATCTGTACCCCACACAGAACTGTAACAATGGTCTGACTTTTTTTTTCCTTAAAATAACAAAATGAGTAAATCCGCAGGACATACAACGTGAAATCACCTTGCTAAGAACAGAGCTGCCCTGGCCTGTTAGTTCTTCCACGATTGTTAGACCTGTCTTTACCACTGTCTGAATTGCAAAGATGCTTTTAAAGCCAGCCCAGATAGGAATCTGAAGTCCTAGTTTTCAGGCATATATTTACTTTCTCTATATATCTAATTTTGATTTACTGGATTTATACAATCCTGATAAAAACAGGCGAGTGCAGTTTCAAGCAATCAAGTGCAAGTAAAGCTGAACTTATGCTAACAGTCTCACTAGCTCACATCAACAGTCTTTGGTTCACCACAGTTTCTTCACACTTGTCACTACATGCTAGCAAATACAAGATAAAGATATATACCTTTTCCCTACTGAACAGATACTTTGGAAAGAGCAAGGTTTAGTGTAAATTAAACATATTTGGAAAAAAAAAAGTTTAAAACTATTTCTATTTTACACACCAGAACCCTAAATTATGATCTCCTGTATAACTTGCTTTTATTTGTTAAATGAGCTAATAACTCTTGATAATTTTGTTGACTAAATCTGTTAATGCTAAATATACAGAGGTGACTTAGAGAACAGCCAAAGGGGAAGACACACTTTCTCTTTCTTGACCATTAATAAGGTCTGTATTTCATCTTCTGTGTAAAAGCGTTTTACTGAGGTTGTAATTTACTTGTTATACTAGTGCCTTGTTCTACAAATTTTCTTTGTAATTAAGGAAAACATATAAATAACATCCTCCTTGCTAAGTACTTTTACTCTGACGGACAGAAAAAGAAAACAGCAACAGAAAGCCCAGACCAGAGGAGTTCTAATTCTATTTCACAAAAACATGAAATCATCACACATAAGGTTAAAAAAGATAAATTGAAACAGATAAGCAGAAAAAGGTTATATTAATAACTTGAGATTGTAACTAACAGTTATCTACTGTTTAAATTGTTACAGGTAATTTAAGACTGAAAAAAACCCATGATTTCAACTACATTTATATAAAACGCATACTTTAAACTCCTGTTACAGTGGATTTAATAGCACACACTTTAACTACACTTTGGGACTAACACTTATAACCACAACGGTTTCGCTATTTTACTCCAATTCAACTACTTAACAGAACCATTTCTCCTCATTCATTAAGTTTCTGTAGTTCAAGCTACCGGCTTTTGCTGCTGTAAAATGTCATTCTTCATGCTAAGTGACTAGCAATGTCTGTGACTAGCAATGTCTGTGACTCATTATCACCAGGAGATGAATATGCCACTAATTCTTGTAATGTTAGCATATGAGTAACTTCCAAAATAATTTACTTGATGCAATATGCAAATCCGGGAAGAAGAAACACCAATTATTTGGCAGCACCTACCTGTTAATGGGCTGCATACCCTGCAATCTGCTGGGATGCTGCTACAACTCTGCAAGAACACTAGGAAATACACCACCACACACACTCGTCGTGCCTGCTTCCATTTTTGAGTTGATCTGAAACACTAGTTTCAATACCCATTACTCTTGTACAGA
This sequence comes from Calyptomena viridis, assembly GCA_013390005.1. Lineage (NCBI taxonomy): Eukaryota > Metazoa > Chordata > Aves > Passeriformes > Eurylaimidae > Calyptomena > Calyptomena viridis. Next base: position 25,799 of record WEIV01023376.1, read on the forward strand.
AGCAAATTATTAGCTTTTAAATATAACATTTCCTTAGGAATATATTTGCAAAGTAACCCTGTTACTTTACTGCAATAATGAAGTCCAAGACGTTGAATCCAACATTCCAATACTTTTTTTCTCCCTCCAACTTTGTTCTTTCTTTGCTAAGTGAGACTGTATGTTGCCGTTAACTCCTTAAGAAATCGGACTGGAGACAGCATTGTGCTTTTAGATAAAGTGCACAGTATACATGTCGATATCTTTTATGTATTTTTGTTTCACCATACACCAGTTCTCACCATATGCAACTTTTAATCATCAGATGTACCTCACTAAAATGACGAGCTTTTTCTTAGCTTACGTCATAAAAGCAAATAATTTCTTACGTAGAAGAGGACTAATACCTAATATTTAAAGTCACTCCAAATGATCCCTGAACAACATCTCATTTTGTTCTCCAAGAAACTGACTGTTTTAAAAGTCCATCTTCCATCTTTTGCTTGTTGAATTCCACAGATGAAAAATTTTCAAGTTCTGTTAATATATAATTAATAGCGATAAACAAGTCCAAAATCTCGAAACAACATCCACACAGCATCCCAAAAACTTGGGAATGCTGTTCTTGCTTAGCAAAAGAAAAAAAAGTTGTAAAGTCTAGAGTCCTATTTAGGCAAACAATAATTCCTTTTAAAACACAACTGAAAAGCAACTATAAAATATCACCCATGATTATTTTAGTTACACTCTCTCAGCACATGACAATTTTGGCTGGTTGAACTGTCATTTGGAAAGATTTTAAAAATAAATACTTTGAGACATCATCTATTTCTAACAGACTTTCAAAATAATCAAGTCACCTCAAAATGCAGGCTGGAATACCACAAGCACCAAGACAATCCACTGAGAAGTTCTCTACTGAAGACTGTATACCTTTCTCTTCTCCCATATTTCTGACTATGCCGTTCCACCTCCAGGGATCATCAGACACCTCTCTATCTGCTGTAATGCACTGTAACAGCAGCAAACTAACCAACTCTTTCAGCAGGTTAAAGAGCAGCTTGCTTTTCAGTGAATTAGAGGAGTCTGGTAAGCCCTGACAGCAGCATGAAGCAAGAGTATGGTCGTGGGGAATAAAAACGGTAGGTGATAAATAGGAAGAAGCAGCTGCCCCTTTTGAAGGTACTGAGCTACCATGTGAGCTCAGCAAACACCGAGGTACCAGATCACACACTTCAGTGTATGCACTGAGCCAACCAAAGGTGCCAGTTTTAACTTTACTGTAAAATCCCTTCAAGAGACAGGGAACCTTGGTAACTTTTCCCCTAATTTACACTTCATGCTCTTCTTTTTGAGGGAAACTTAAAAGAGCAAAAGAAATAAACAACTTAGGAGATGAGGAAAATTAAATTATACCAAGTAAAAATTAAAGTGCCAAACGTTTCCTCTTTCAAATATAAAAAATAATTTTAGAACCACAACAGCAAAGTAGTAGAGCATTCATTATCAACACTAAGAAAAAGCGCTTGGACTATTTCATTCATTTATACTGAAATGAAATTCTGATTCACAAAAGCCACAACTGGTTTATATTTTAAAAGGTGGCATTTCATTCTTGATTCTCAAATACTGGGAGGGTAACTTTGAAAATGCTTATGCTTAATTCTACTTCTGTTCTATACCAAACATCCTGAAGCAGGCAGTTCACTTAGATTCACAAGAAAAATTCTTAACTAACAAATTCTTTTCTACAATGGTAAATTCTGAAGCTGCAAACATAGTGCTCCACCAGTATCAGCACCATGAAGGAAGACAGGGAAGCCAAATGGATGTCCCTGCAGTAAGTCTCTTCCAAGTCAAAATTTTATCTGTAAGCTCACCAAGGCCAATAACAGGCAATTTCAAATTCTAAAGCACTGTACAACACTGTGCTCACTGTTACATAACTACTATGAATCCAAGTTTTATTCATGTATGAATTTTACATTTCTAGTAATAAATGCAGGCATGAAAGAGAGCAGTTTTTAAGAAATAAGCCTGGAAACTGTTTACTTCAGAGCTACAAAACTAAACAGTGTAACAAGCACCTACCTTCTTCAATGCTTCTAAACCCACACTCCTAAAAGCAGGATGTATCAGAAATATCAGCCATACCCTGACTACACAAAAGAAAATGAGAGCAATGAAAAAAAAAATTTTTCATTGAAGAGAGGCAAAAGCATCAAAATCAGAACTGAAGAAACAAACAAAAGACATGCGAGATTTAAAAGTTGCGATTGTTTACACTTCTGCTACCTCCTTCCAGCCTAGTGGTGGGCCTTCAAAGAAAGTAGTGTAACACATGCACAGCAACACTATTAAGTAACAGGAGTGATTACGTCAGCATTTTGTGCCGTGAGAAACATAAAAAGGAGTGGGAACAGGAACTGTGCTATATGACGTGTACAAACACAGTTGAGAAGGTGAGTGGCAAGAACATCAACATGCTTGAGAAAAGGGACAAATATTTATGTGGACAGTGGTTATTATTTGGGATTTTTGTTGGATTTACAAAGCTCAAAAAAAGCTGCTACATCTCTTGATAAAAGCATTGCAAGAGCATGGATGCTTAAATATATCCAGGTGATCATTATAGTTCTAATGATCTATAGTTTCAAAAAAAATTTGTCACTACCAAAGAAACCCCATCACACAAAAACCCCCACACAACACTTCCACATCATTTAAAGAAATGTATTAAGAGTTGCAATCACCTCATATGTCAGAACAGGCACTGGTATCACACAAACACTATGTTTTTAATCAGACAATGTTACTTCATATGACATTAACAGAAACCCTTCATTTCAGTGATCTAAACTGAAGTTCGATCTGTAAAAACATTTGAGGCTGAGTTTCTAGGAATGTTAAATATTATATTCAGCGACTGAAAGAGGAAAATAACATTCCATAAACGAAAGCCAAGACTACTTACGTTTCAAAACAGCGATCCACGTTGTCTGACATCAGAAGTAGCATGCATAGCTGTTCCAGTGCTATTAGCTGCATATCCCTTTCATCTCCCTGCCCCATCTGCAGCCATTCCAGCAACGTGTCTGGGTCCACATCTGCCATGTTGTTTGCTTTATAAAAAAGAAGCTGCTTCTACTTAAATTAAAAAGTACCAAAAATATCCTTCAATTGTTCAAGCCAGACTAACTTCAGCCCAATTAATTTCTCTCTTCACTCAGCCTCACGCTTTTGCAGTTTTCACCTAGAAAGAGTAAAAAAAGTAATCATCAAATCATCATCACAATCTTGTTGTTAAACTTTCTGCATTTGCTCTGCTCCAAAATATATAGCATATTTTTGGACTGCCATTAAGAAAACTTCCACACGTTTTATCAGCAAAGTTTGCTTTTTTCAAGCTTTATAAGCAAATAAACAGTAATGAATTTGTTCTGTTTCAAGGATAACTCAAAATTAAGACTAAAAAAATTGTGCTTAACCCTCTCACATATTCTCAAAGCTAAGAGAATGATGTCTTGCCCATCCCCTTCCCTTTGATATCACTTTATTATAGTGTTCAACTTCATGAGATATGTATTACCTAAATACTAAAGTATTCAAATATAGAAAGACAACAAATTTCATGTTTTAAACAGAAATCCGCAAAACAAAAAACTGAGATGTGCAACTACAGTCTTGCAGAATCTTTGAAAACATTTTATGAATTCATCTTTTGCAACAGCATTGAACCATAAGGACAATAGGCTTTTTATGTCAAAGCATAAAAAAAGAAAAATTAAACAATCACTTCCATTTTCCAGAGTAAGAAGTTTGTTGGATTGAGTTTTCTTAGAAAAAAATTATCTAACTCATCTTTTTTAAAAAAAATGCAGTGAATAATTCAAATAATTCACAGACGTATAAGGAAAACAAAATTATTTGCTGGCCCAATGCCATACTTGTACATGCAAGCTGAAGACCAAAAAAGTCCCTTTAAAATGTCAAAAGATATTTCTGACCTACACAACTGCCTTTTGGTTTTTTACAAACAGTGAAATTCACTTCCCATACCTAATAACACAGCATCATGCCTATTCTCATATAAAAACTAAAAGGTTATAAAACAATCTCTTCAAATTAAACATATAAGGAAAAAACTCTTTTATAAAACACAGCTTATAGAAAAAGAGTTAGTTTATCAAGCTCATAGGTAAATATGAAATGTCCTCGCAAACTGCTGGGAGGGGGTGTGGGAGGGAGAAGCTTGATCTGGACAAAGTCTGCCTACTTGTTTACTTGCTGCTAATGAGTTAATAGTTAAAAAATAACTCCATCAAGGGCACATCTACAAAAGGAATCAGAAATTAGTATTATATGGAAAAACACACACTGGATCAGCAGTGTTCTTTCACAATAGCTGTGAACTCAAAGATGTGACAAAAGTACAACAGATAGGACTTTCATGTAATTTAGGACCATAATGTTACAGAAGACTCAATTACTTCTTGCCAGTTACACATCTGATATTGTCTTGCTCTAAAAAGTAACTTAACGCTAGCGAATTAATTTTCTGTGCTTTAAACAATGCCTGTGATCCTTTGAGCTGTTTACAGACGGTATTTCCTACACCAACACTAAGTAAAACTACTTTCAGGCGTAAAAATGGGAACGTATTGTAAGTATAGTACGTCTCCTTAACGCGACCAAATCGTTAATTCCGGGGGAGCGGGGAGATAGGTGACGGCGAGAAGCAAGGCAATTAAGCGAGACACTGAAAGTAGGGTAAGTCCAACCCCGGCACCTGCTGTTCTTACACCTCAGACGGGCTGCAGCCAGACGGAAATGCCTCCGGAACACGGAGCGTGGCGAGAGGCCGGGGCTCCCGGGAGAGCCGCTCCGGAGCGGGGCCCAGGCCGCAGCCCGACTCCCGCCGCGCCTCCCGGGCCTGCTCGCACACACCGG
>WEIV01023376.1:30874-48205 GCA_013390005.1 Calyptomena viridis
CGCCGCCGGGAGGGGGGACCGGGGGCGGCCCGGTCTCGGGGTGCCCGGGGGAGCCTTCCCGCGCCTCCAGCGGCCTTTCCCTGGCCGCATGGGGGTTTAGTTTATAGGGGTTGCGGGTCGTTTTATTTCTCGCCGTATTCTGGTTATTTACTTCAACACAGCGTTCCTTAATTTTGCGGGAACGGGAGGAATTTATGCTTTGCAGGGGCCGCTCTTGGAAACGCTTTGATCCACCTCCAGCATCTCCATTAGAGGGGTCTGGTGAGCGGAGTTAAGCGTCGCAGTACTGGGTGTTCCAGAGCAGAGGTTTTAAGTTGCCCCTGTAACTGGTTTGTGTAGCTTGAGACACCTTTTGCCCTAGAGTAGTCCCTCGCTGTACATGCTGCAAAATGCTGTGCATATGATCAAAATATGACATGAGAAAGCTGCTATACATTTTGAATGAAGGACTAAAAACAAAGGATCTTCAAAATAATTTCCTTCTCTGTAAGATGACATATTTTTCAAAAGAATTTAAGCCTATTAATATAAGTACAGTAAATAAGATTATTCTGCATTTGAATGTCACTCCTACCTACCTCATAGACATTTCCTGTAATTAGGAGGCCAAAACTACACATTGAACAAAAAGGCAATAGCTGTCATGCTTGGTTAAAACTTGCCAAATGCCAACATTTTTATTGTTTGATTTTGTAATAACACCTCTAGAAAGTGTTACCTTTATTGGTGCAGGGTTTTTTTTCAGAACACAAGAACAGTAGTTCTTTTATCTCTGTTTCTGATTTCTAAGGCAGCTTAGCCTTTCTGTCTTACCGTATTATGTCTCTCTTAACTGCCACTTGTTGCAGGCCTGACGAGATTTACGTGTATATCCTTCATCTGTGGTTGCCCTTCAGAGGTCAGGAAGACTTCTTATGTGCTTAAAGTTAAGGAGGCCAGGCAGTAGGAAAACTGAGTTGGCAGTCTTTAAATTTAGAAGCTTGGTCTTCTTTCACTTTCACTGGTACAGAAGCAGCAGAATTAGGCCGAACTTATGAGAACCACATCTACTAAATGACCTCACTCCTGTTGCATGATGCTAGAACAGTTTCCTTTACTTTCATGAAGAAAATCCTCAGTTAAAGAAATACTAGGCTGAAGACCAAAAATAAATCCCAATTTTCAATTGTAAAGTCCAAAAATTTTGCAACCAAACAAATGTTTCACCCTTTTCACGCAGGACACAATTTCTGTTCAGGTGTCTGGACAGATACATGATTATCCATGAAGAAAATGAGGGTATAAAAATACAGATCAATTTAGGAACAAAATCAAAAATTAAAATATTGTACATGCAAAGAATACAAATCATGGATTTAAAGTACTATTAAGTAAGAGTACAACACTTAAATACTGGAAATAGCTTTCACTGCTGTACATACTTATTTCTAAATGGATAAACATAAATACTTCCATGTCCTGTTGCATTAATTGCCCAATTTCATATGCCAAATTTTTTATATTAAAGGAAATACATCAAGTAAGGTATTACAGCTTCAATCATGAATCAGGATCTTTTTTCATTCTGATACTTTTGCAATATTTAAGGGTTTGCTAGTGATTTTTGTTCCTCATTACAAGATTTCATAAATCTGAAAAAGAATGCTGACTAGATAATCTCTGCTTTATTGATTATATACTTCTTACAAAATATGGTCATCAACTGATTAATACTTTTTTCCATTTGACATGCTGATGGGCGTTCAGGTTATTTTCAGCAGTTGTCAGAGAGTACTCCATTGAAACACATCACAGCAACTAATACTCCTGAAGTTACTGTTTCAGGCTCTCTCTGTGTACAGCTCTGATACAGACTAGGACTGTCTCTTCAAAAGTGACTACTCCCTAATATTTAATGAGAAGGAGTGATTTTAAAAAATATTTAGTAAATGGGATTGTCAATCTGCTGGAGGGTAGGAGGGCTTTGCAGAGAGACCTGGACAGGCTGGAGAGATGGGCCGAGTCCAACAGTATGAGGTTCAACAAGACCAGGTGCCAGGTCCTGCACTTTGGCCACAACATCCCCCTGCAGCAGCACAGGCTGGGGACAGACCGGCTGGAGAGCAACCAGGCAGAAAGGGACCTAAAGGTACTGGTTGACAACAGAATGAACATGAGCCAGCAGTGTGCCCGGGTGGCCAAGAAGGCCACTGGCATCCTGGCCTGTATCAGGAATAGTGTGGCCAGCAGGACCAGGGAAGTGATTCTTCCCCTGTACTCAGCACTGGTGAGGCCGCACCTTGAGTGCTGTGTTCTGGCACCTCGGTTTAGGAAGGATGTTGAGGTGCTGGAACGTGTCCAGAGAAGGGCAACAAGGATGGTGAAGGGACTGGAGCACAAGTCCTGTGAGGAGCAGCTGAAGGAGCTGGGATTGTTTAGTCCGGAGGAGACTCAGGGAACACCTTATCACTCTTTACAACTGCCTGAAAGGAGGTTGTAACCAGGTGGATATTGGTCTCTTCTCCCAGGCAACCAGCATTAGGACGAGAGAGCATGGTCTTAAACTGTGCCAGGAGAGGTTTAGGTTAAACATGAGAAAGAAGTTTTTTACAGAGAGAGTGATTGAGCATTGGAGTGGGCTCCCTTGGGAGGTGGTGGAGTCACTATCCTTGGGAGTATTTAGGAAGAGAGTGGATGTGGCACTTAGTGCCATGGTCTAGTTGACAAGGTGGTTTTAGGTCAGAGGTCTTTTCTAACCTAGCTGGTTTTGTGATTCTGTGAAATCACTAGCAAGTAAGAGTACAGTTAGTGAATAAGAAAGACATACGAATTGCGTCAGTCATTTTTACAGGAAATTTTTAGTTTGAATTTTCAGATGACCAAAGTTTTGTTCAGATCTCCAGATTTCCAGCCTGTGTCTATTGCTTTGCTAGTGCTAGGCCTAAGCACACTGAGGAAGAAGGACTTTACGTGGACTAGTGCAGCCAGATGGGGAAAGCAAGTCATGGTATATACTGAAGTGACAAGTAATGGAACTTGACTCTTATAGTTGCTTTGCACAAAACCGCACTGAACATGAGTTTACTTTCAAAACACCTGCAGTTCCCCGTACTTATCCAATGTACATATTTTTAATTCAGTTAGAAAATTACTTAAATGCTAACACCAGCTGACATGCGCTTCATTTATGACCTTGGCCTAATCCCTTAATCACTGTATGTCTCTGTTTCCTCCTTTACAAAATAACGAGATAGTAATGCTGGAGTCAGAAATGTCTTAGCATTTATGGAACTGGAAGTTGCTGAGACATGTTACTATATTAAGTCTTAAATAATACCATAAAACAGAATTCCTCTTTATGACTACACTTGAAAAGACCACATGTGTAAGTGACTGATGGTGCCTTTGGAAATTAGGCCACATAGGGTCAACATAGATTGACCTTTTTAAAGTGTGATATTGAGCAATGACCAGCATTTCTGCTGTGTGTTTACCTGAAAATTAAAACTTGGCTTTGAAAGAGAAGACATCAGCACATTTACTAGAATGATGTCAGGGGCACATGAACAACAGTGAAATATGCCATGGGGGGTAGCAAAGGTTGGGGTTGGAGGGTTGTAGATGGAGAGCACTTCTGAGATATGTTACAAAGGACACCCCTCTTGAGACAGATATTCAATAAGAAGACATCGCAGGTGTTCTCTAAAGGATTAGATTCTCTTTGAAAAGAAGTCACGGTTGGCTAGAATTCTGCAAAATCTTCTCAGGAAATAAAAGCCAAATGTTTTTTCTCTTATATCTCAAAAAAATAACATTCATTACTGCTTTAAACTGTATTAAGGATGGTGCTTTCTACACAGTTTTAACTGATAGCAGGAGGAAAATCTGTCATGGAGACTATTGATGTCACGGTGCGATAGTGAGAATTGAAAGCTTCAAATTGGAATGACTGGGCTTTCATTATAGAAAATACAAAACTGACCAATAATCAAACTGAAATACACCTACAATTCAAACAAAACAAGAAGTCTCAGATTTCTCCATATATTTTTAATTGATACAGCAACTAGAACCTAGGATAACTGGTGTTTTTTTAGCTGTCTGCCTACTTCTGTACACATGCCAACTTGATGGTTCCAAAAATATCACCTTCCTCTATAGTAAATATATCAGAGGACGGTATAAACAGACTCCATAAATTTAATTGAGTAGTTTATGCTGATGTCCAGGGGTCTGCCAAACCAAGTAAAACATTTGAATATTTATGGATTATTTGTTCTTTTGTTTTCACATTTTTTTCTCTGCCACCCAATAATGTAGTAGAAAATACCAAAAGTTCCTACTCCTCCAAATCCAAAAGATGAATAATTCCATACGTTTCATTTTTTTCATTAATATTATATTTCTAAAGAAAAAGTTAATAAACGTTGACTACACATTTCAAAGCAAGGTCAGATATTACAGAAGCATTCTTGCTGTGTCAGGTAAGACTTGGCTTTATAGAATTTGGCTATTTAAACTTCTTTACTTCTTAAGTGTATTGTTAGAAAGATATTCTTATGGAAAACATATTTTTCATAAATAAAATGCAGTCAGGTAAAGCTTTTTTTATTTGAATCCTGCTGTGTTACCACAGTCTCTTCTTAGCCACTTTACTGTTGCGCAAGTCTGGGGACCACAAACATTGTGTCATCGTCTCGACATTCCAAAAGTGCGCGCCGGTTCCTGCGGCTCTGGCAACCGCGGGACAGCGCGGTGTGTGCTGCTCAGGGTGCGGTGTGTGCTGCTCAGGGTGCGGGGTGTGCTGCTCAGCGTGCGGGGTGTGCTGCTCACCGTGCGGTGTGTGCTGCTCACCGTGCGGGGTGTGCTGCTCACCGTGCGGGGTGTGCTGCTCAGCGTGCGGGGTGTGCTGCTCACTGTGCGGGGTGTGCTGCTCACCGTGCGGTGTGTGCTGCTCAGCGTGCGGGGTGTGCTGCTCAGGGTGCGGGGTGTGCCGTGGCAGGGCTGCCGCAACCTCCTGCAGCAGGCGCCGAGGGAGAGGCGGTGTCTTCTCGAGTCAAAGCATTGCAATTACACGTCAATGTGGTGAGGACACAACTGACGTTGATGTGATAAATATGCGAATGACACGCCGGTGGCTGGTGTTTACTGAGGTACAGGGCTGAGTCATTGCCCATCTTGGACTCCTCGGGAGAGGCTCAGCTTCCTGCAAGAGACTCATCCTCAGAACTCAGGGTATTGACATGAAAATATACACAAGAGCATGTTTTGCAGAAAACTGCAAATACTCCAAAATTATCTTTCTTTCTTTCTGAAATTATTGCTCAAAATCATACACGTTATAGTGCTTTTTCCTAAGTAAACTCACCGATGTGGTGAGTTTTTTAGTGGAATTTTTTTTTCAAGTATAACTCTACTTTTTTATTGTTCCAGGCTAAAGAGTGATAAGTAAGTAAACTTTATATCAGTTAACTGCTTTTTACCTCAGTTTACTTCTGGCTACATCACTTACTGGGACATAAAACAGAAATTAACCTGCTCTCACTAAAGTCTCTTCCGCCTCCAATTGCCAGGGGGAAAATGAGACAGAACTTAATCAACAGCTATCTATTTCAGGCTGTTAGCTCTACCCTGTCCAGTAGTGACATAGGCAACAGCAATAAATCTCAACCCAAGACAGTGTAAGCAAAGATCAGTTACTCAGATCATAGGACTTACTGTTTTAATGGCACAGACTAGGTTATAACTTTCTGAATCAGAAGGTTAATTAAGATCTGGTGTTTGTTCATCCTGGTTTTACTGCATTGTTACAAGGGTAAAACACATGTAATCCTACCAAGCGTCTGATGTGGTTCCCAAAACATCAAGGAAGTATCATAAATTAATTTTAATTATCTTAACTGCTGAGAAGACTTACAATAAGAAGAAAGTATCTTAATCAAAAAATTATTCTCCTATATTCTGTGATTTAAAAAAATCCATCTACTTAGAGTTTTATTAAAAATACTTAAAAACGTATAAATGTATTTTACTATTCTAGTAATGAAATTATGTCCTATTCACCACTGTTGAATGTCTTGACATGCAAAAAGAAGAAACAGTCTCAAGTTTCTAAAACCTGAATTTCTGGATTAGTTGCTAACTGAAAAGAGCTACATCCTTCATTCAAACCAGGAAAAATCATCAGAATATTATAGTGGAGCATGGCAAAGTTCAATGCTAGCACTGTCCTAGGGCACATGAGGCATACAACAAAAAAATTGTACCATTTACTACTGAAACTGGAAAACTTCCCTGTCCCAGTGATGACTCTCAGAGAAAATGGGAAAGTAGTGTACTCCACTGATGGCTTGTTTTATCAGAAAGATAACACTCTCAAACTCGATTAAGCTGGGATTGTTCAGTTTGTAGGAAAGGTGCTGTTCAAACTACCCAAATTCTTGTCAGAAGCATCAAATGACTTTATTTAGAATTGTGCTAGTAATAGGAAACCAGGTTTCTTCAGGTCTTCAAGTCTATATTCCTGCACAGAAAGAATGCACATTCCTTAAGGAATATATTACAGGCAGTAAACTGTGTACCCGATTTTCTCTTAATTAGTTTTTATTAATAAGTAAAGAACACATTGTGCATGTATTGGGATTTGTCCTCTACTATAGCCTTTGGACTTATTCCCAGACTACAAACTGTATTAAATAGAACTGGCTGAAAATAGAGAAATGATTTTGCAAAGAGAGAAAAAGGACTTTCACTATCAACAGGGTTGATTTTCATTCTTTGCCCATTGCTATTGAATGCAGTAAATTATGCTGGGGGGATTTCTCCTATTTTCTTAACGTTGGTTTTCCTTTTGCTGCTCTACTTTTTTTTTTTCAGCTTCCTTAAGAGGAATTTTTTTAAAAAAGAGCGGAAATAACCCCCAAAGTTCGAAGCCCCGAACTTCATTCTGTTACTGTGAATATGAAGAAAAGGATGAGAAACACAACCCTTCCAAGGATATTAAAAACAAATTGATACATCCCTGTTTAGAAAATATCTTAGAAGAAGCAGGTTGTGAATGAGAAAGTCGTATGTGCCAAATGCAGGAGAAAAAATATGAATACAGTGATGAAGGTTCCAAACACCCTTACTCACTACATTTCAAAATGTGACCTAGGCCAATTAAGGAGGTCTTTTTGATCTGATAGTAGATAGCTTTGTGTCAGAGCTGTGTGTTTGTAGGAGAACATGTGGCCGTGGGAGAATATTGGTATAATCATCAAATTTTTTGCCTAAGAGTTTTCAGTTAACTATCTAACACAAACATAAGGACAATTGCGAGTATGCTTACTTTTTAAGACATGGTTATTGGCCTATTTTTGAAAAGTTTAATCATCTATGTTTTAACTCCTTAAGAGTTCAGAGATCCACATAATTAGTGAGTAGCATAGGATAAATGATTCATATCCATTTTAATTTTTTTATCCTACTTTTTACCTTTTGGACACCAATTGATTTATGCTGGTAAAATTGAATATCCATGAGCAGGTCACAGATTACTTCCACTGCTGCACAGGATTTTGTATTTCAGTTCTCTTGTGTTTGGTGTCAATACCTTAAAAAATGAAGTTGGCTGTAAAGTAGTTCCAATCTAATTCCAGCCCAAGTTGCTGCAGCTAAGCTTCTAATATCTGTGTTCTGTTTTCATCGACTCTTAGTTATATCTGGTAAGACACAAGAATTTTTTTGTTATGCAAGCATATTGTATGTGCTTTTCCTATCAGTTCTGTGTTATAAGGTTGTATTTTTATCCTGTAAAATATTTAGTCTTTGGAGCTTTGCTGTCTAAAACACTGGTCTCAGTAGACACATATTAAAACTTATTAAAGTTACTAAGTATTGTGTGTTTGAGCCTGCATCAAAGCAAGAATGTACTTCACCCATTTTTTTCGTACAGTGCAAGCCTTAAAATCAGCAGGCCAAATTATCTTTGTAAAGAAATTACATTCTGCTGATGTAAATAAGGCCTCACTGGCCTAGGCCAGCATGCAATTTGGCTCAAATACTAGCACCAGTTATAAGAGTTTAGCTAAACCGAGTCTATGGAAATTTAAAGTTTTGTACAAGATTCTTAGCTAGCTTGACATTTTAAGGTGAGACCCAGACCCAGAGGTAGTGGCAGATCTCATCTGTTCACTTAAGGACCAGCAAGTTGTAGATTAAATGAGTACAAAGATGTGATAGTGCATTAGCAGACTTTCTGCTTGTATTTCAGTGACAAGCACCATTAAGATTGCCTCTGGCAAGCTAATCTATAGGGAGTGTCAGACAGTTATTTTGATGGGGAAATGTTATCTTCTTACAATGTGTTGTCGTTGTAAGTGGTGTGCTGCACTGACAATGTCCGCAGTTATTGCTGGTGGAAATATTTGTCTGTCAGTTTTGCAGTTAAATTTCATGTACAATTATATTTGTAGGTAATTACAGCTCTTTGACTACAAAAATCAGTCTATGTCCCAGTCCCTGCTCTGACCCTGATGAGAGAAGGAGTAGCCTGGGGCAGCTGAGTCTTACGCTAGTGATTCCCAAGTATTTTGCAGTGGAGGATCGGTGTCATTGGTAGGCATTTTAAATACTGAAAGGCAACGACAAATATTCAGGCCTCACTGTGCATGTGTGATGAAAGACATCTCCACCTCAAAGTTTACAGTAAAAATTCAGACAAAGTTTACAAAACTCATCAGAGAGTAACGTAGTCCATACTGAGAAGCTGCTTGGTAGTTTAACTCCAAAGTCCCATACCCCACTTCTGCATGTTAGTGATCTCCCAACTATATTGAGCTAACTCTTTTCCTTATGCAAAGAAAGCCAAGAGGAAACCAGAAGCTGTTCTGTTTCTGCACTCTATATGGATCATAGCTACAAGCTAGCCTGCATCTCCTGGGCCAGGAGTGACCCACAGACAAGGAAGGATACCTTTCCTAGAGGAAAGGATTCTGTCTCAGCACAGGAAAGAAAGAGGGCACGGGAGGAAGGGAGCTGGCCTTCCCAATGTCCCACCAACTCAGAGATTCTTTCCCTGTTTGGAAACTTAGATGACAAATCAAAGCCAGAATCCAGTCCCATCTTACAGACAGGGCTAATATGCTTCTTAGTAAGATTTCCCAACATTTAGCATTACTAGTAATTTAATAGGAAAGCAATAAACAATGTTGTGAGAAAAAAACCTCATTACTGACCACAGAAATAATATGCAAATATACTTGCTAGTTATCTCAAGCAGAAGACCTTAAGAAGCAGAACCTTAAGGCTTAACAGACATTTGGAGGTAGATTGTGCCCTCTATCACAATATTGTACTTCACCAATGTATGAAATCCAGGATGAAATCAGTAGGTGTTTGTGCAACCAAATGTGGGCAGAAATTAACCTAAAAGCACATTTGAATGTCAGCGACTTCCTCCCATGGTGTTAGGCAAGAAAGATGAGACCTCTGTGTTCCAGGTCTGGCACCTCATGTATATTTAGCAGAATTATGCTGTAGCAACAGAATATCCTGTTTAAAATAATAAAGATAATTAAAGACCTCAAGACTGTAGCCCATCTGCTTTTCCTCTATACCTTGATTAACAATTGTGGTAGGAAACAGTATCGGGGACTGATACCCTGATGTCTCCTAAAGGGTTAGAAGATGCATTCAGCAAACCATTCTTAGCCTTAAAGTGATACATAATTTTGTCTGTCCTATAAGCTAAACATCTAAGTTGTTACTGTCTTCCAGTATTAGTCTGTCCCTGTTGTAGGATGTTTTGCTCTGACACAGCAGATTTAGACACCTCATATGGCCGCTTCAGTTTTGCAGCAGAATTTGAAATGTAAAAGAGAAGTTTATGCCACTATCAACTCTATTCTGTAAATCATAGTTGACTATGTAGGGACATTCCAAAACAAGAGGATTTGAAAACACCAGCACCATTTCCACACACATGCATTCATTCCTTTTAATGAAAAGGTAGTTTGTTAGAATTGTACCATGAGGTACATTGCATTTTTATCCTAAAAAAAAAAAAAAGAAATGGACACCCTTGGTTAGTACGTCATTAATATGGCTGAATTCTATATAAGGTGGTGCTGACTCTTGTTAACTCCACGTTTGTTTCCCTCCCCACCCTGCTAATTTAATCATCTTTTTGCAACTGGCAGAAGCCAGCACACTGCTGGTGCAGGCTGGTGCTTCCTGGCTTAGCTCAGCGAGGCTTATGCTGTTAGAGTAAGCACAAATCACAGATGAGGACTAAAAGCAAACCTAATAATTAATATTAAAATCAGTCTTGCCAGTACAAGTTGTGATTTATAAAAACATAGAGTAGCAGAATATAAAATCATGCAAAATTAATCTATCTTATCCCACTGATCTAGAAATATGCAGTTGCATTAGAAAAGGAATCTCTTTTATGATGACTTTAGACAGTTATAAATAAGAAAGACAAATTAATTTAAAATGTTAATTATTTTATTAGTATAAATTGTGTAAAATTATGTTTATTATCACTTCACAGTGCAACCTCTATTGGTAAAGCTATTTGGCAGGGTCACTCTTAAGACCTATCCTTACTGATAAAATGTTGAGATTTTTTCCCTCAGGGCTTTTCCCTTCACATATGGACCATTTCTGGGACTGTAGCAACATCTACCCCAGCATTCCCTTGAAAGAGCTTCCCATTGTCTTTGCACATACCTGATACTGCTAACACCAACTCTCTCTTTGGTGCAGAGTTTTCACAGGAGTTTAAAAGATTTTTAAGGAAACACATCTTTAGAGTGTTTTAAATAGTTCTCAAAAATTATAACTTACACAGGTCTATCCTACATCATCCTTCAGATGACAGACACATCCTACACGTAAACTTCTTTTATTAAGATCAAGCAGAACTGATAGGAGGAAGCTAGGAGTGCCACGATACTCCCTTCATCCTGCAGGCACTCCTAAGCACAAGGTGCCTGCCTGCTTTCCCTCCTCTCACAGCAGGAACAGCAGCCGGTGGGTGCACGCAGTACCTTCGTGCAGGCCTGGTGATGGCGGTAGCAAGGTTGTGTCTCCTAGATAAGCCAGTGCAAACAGTTCTCAGAAAAAAACTCTAAACCTCTCCAATACCGATGATACAATATTTCTGAAAATTAGCCCACTCTGCTACTCTTTTTTTTTCCTCCCCAGAAATTATGTGATGTCTAAATCCAATTTACAGTAAGTTCAAAATTTCCCTTTGCAGTCTGTCCAATCATTTTTCCTCCCTTTCTCCCATTTTCATTCCAGATTAAGCTTGACATGAAAAGTAACTTGAATTTCTAGGAAACTTCAGTATTTAAAATCAAGATTTGGCTACAAAAATATTTGATTTTATTTAAATTGTACTTAAGTGATGCTTTTGGCTTTCAGAGCCGTTGAATTAGAATGCTCTTTGTAGGATAACCTTAAGGTCAGCCTTACGTCAAAGTTCAGATCACACCAGAAGAGGTCTGAAGAAAGCAATAAATGGTGAACCTACGCAAAAAAAAAAAAAAGGCTAACACATTTTTGTACGTTTCAACACTTAAGTCAGTTCCACAAACTTCAGCTTGAAACTCAATGAATATCAGATCATACATGAAATATATATATATATATATATATATATGAAATGTCAGATCAGATATGAAAATGTAAAAAGACAAAGTTAATCTCATTACCACCCTTTCATGAAGTATCCCATCTGGTTTTTTGAGTCTAATCTATGTTGAAGAATAAGTGGCATAGTGTGATTTTAGACTAGAAATAATTCAAGGAAAAAAGCTTCCCTACATTTACTTTATATAAACATTTTCCCACATAGTGATAAATAGTCAATTTTCTCAAGTTTACAAATAATATCAAACTATTATTTCATTTTTGGGGTTACCAGTGATTATTTTGTTTTCAGAATACTGTCTTCCTCAATACAATGTTAATTACTGAGAATTTATTCACCAGTTCTAGTGATCTAGTTAGTAGAATAGGAGGCAACACTGACAGTTCAGCTAGGACAGGGGATAATCTTGGATTTAGAAATGGGAAAAGTTTAAAACCTTGACCACTTCATAAACACTATTCTGCAGTGGAACAACTCTTAGGGATGTGAATTCGTTGACATTGGTGTAGCTGTGAAGGAATTCAGAGGCTTTGATCTCTAGAAAGCTTTTGCTAGGAGCAACTCTTAGGACTTCTTAACCAGATAACTTGCACAGCAAGTATTTATTTGCGTGACAGTAGTCCGTGTGGCCTCAGTGGATATCTACCAAGATCGATAAAGCTGGCACTTTTCAAATAATTAGACCCTCTCTTTTTGGGTTGGGATGGGAAGGCACAGAGAAGGGCACAGCAATATTCAGTCTTCACAGAATGTTTTCTCTCACACCTCCATGACTTGTTTCTGGTTCCCCCACTTTCCCCAAAAGGGCAACAAGCAGATTTATTTGTGCTTTTAAAAATCAGTTTCCATCTTCGGCCCTACTTTGTGCAGACTGTGTTATCAGCAGCTTCTATTTCTTCAGAACTGGGGAGTAAGAACAAGCTGTAATTAAAAGCTGAAGGTATTTACCCTTTCTTCCCTGCCCAGAAGGGACTGAGCTGTTGCCAGCAATTACTGGCACTTGTCAGTTCCCTGAGATCACAGTAGCCGGGAACCAGTAAACTCACCCTGATCCCATCTACCTGCCCCAGAAAAACTCATTGGCCACCGAACAGTGACAAACATTTCCAACTGCAGGCATTCTGTCTGGCCTCTGAGCACCCTCCAAGGAATGGTCTTCATTTCCAAAGACCACCCACTCATTTAGGTCAAAATCCTAATCTAAGAACAGTGGTAAAAATTCTGCCATTCAATTCACTCCTTGTAAGTAATTTCAAAATCTGCTGAGGAAAACATACAAAGTGCATATGCATGGGTATCATAATGGGAACTAGGGCATGTAGCTGCTCTGGCAGTTCATGAGTTACACCATTATGAAATTGTCTTCCTACTTTGCATACAACTTAATAATTTTCATTTTTGTATGGAACAAACAGTGGTTTCTGGGGAAGTTTCTGTCATTGCAGTGACTGTTTTCATGGTTTACTTAGAGACTGTATAGTGTGTGATACTGTTTTGGCTGCTTTGCATATTTTTTTAACAGGTAGATAATCCCAGTATTTTATGCAAGTAACTTTGCATTACTTTTTATAGTAATGTCATTAGTTTGGCTCATCCTGTGCTGCTAGTGCAAAGTGTCATGCTTTGGTTTACATGGATGGTTGGCAGTCTCTTCCTTCCCTAAATAATAGGCAAAACAAAACTGAACAAGCAAAGCTCATTTAAGAGAAAATCATGTGAACTTTACAAATCAGAGCAGTTTAATACGTAAAATGTTTTATATTATTCCAGTCAACTATTAAGCTCCAATATTTCACACAGGCTGTTTTGAAACAATGAATCAACCAGATGACTGATTTAATTATTATTTTCTCTTCCTTCCTTTATTACCCAGGCAGATGCCTCCTGTTCTGCTTCCCCGTTCTTCCTCTCTGTCCTATCCTAATCCTTCAGCATTTGTTGATTTGAAAAATCTCTCAAGAATGCTGTTGCTTCCTCAGTAGCCTTTGTATTTACTCCTTTCCTGCTACTTTTTCCTCCTCACAGCTATTTCTCTTGGTTCACTGTCTGGAGCATATTGCCCTCTAGCACTTATACCCAGCAGAAGTCACTCAGCAAGTCATGTCTGGGTGTTGGCTACCTGAATATAAGGAAGACAACCAGAAAAGATCTCTAACAGCAAGTTGCATATTATTCTGGGATATTAGCATGAAGAGGAACCGAATTTTAAATACTTGCATGTCTGTCTCAGTTCTTGCACTTACTTGAAACACACAGATACAAAAGAAGTAAAAAAGTTTCAGTTGTTTTGGGAGCATTCTAGGTAGTCCAGGTACAGTTTCACAAACCTAGAGGGTCAGGAGAGAATCCCTAATAGTAAATATATTCATTACCTGCTGGAGGAGAAAATTATGGCACTGAAAGCCATTCCTTTAGTTGAAGTTCAGAACAAGACAGTGAAGTACATAGTTTCAAATCCTAATCACCAGGTGTAATCCCTGACCACTGGCCAAGATATGCAGCAGCATGGAACAACCAGTTTCCACAGGCAGTAGCAAGTACTTCATGAGCTGCTATGTCTCCTCTCATTAATATGCCAAAGCCACTGGAAGTTTTTGGCAAATAAAATATAATGGAAAAAATTCTCTCATAGCTACACATTGTCTGTCATACGCAGAGGTGCTGCAGCCATGGTGGTCACTTTAAGCCTGACAAACCAGGTAAGTCCCTGCTCCCTCTTCCCTTCTGCTCACGGAAGCTTTGCAGTAGATGTCTCATCTTCTAAATCAGCTTCTGTAGTCTCTCTGCTCTATAGCCAGTATGTCCAACAGACTTTTCTCTTCTGTCTTGACCAGGAAAATCTCCAGAAGTCTTTAGGAATGACTGCTGCTTATCTTAAATTATTGCAGTTCATGGTTCTGAATGTCCTTGCAAGTACACAGAGCTGAGCAGGACATTGCATGGATAAATACATCTGCATTGACAGGTTTCAGTAACTGCTGCTCTGAAGGATCTCAAGGACATGCTTGCATTATGGCACAGACCAGTGTGAAGAAAGCTCACTTCTATGTATCATTTGAATTAATCCACAATGTCTAGTGGTGTTTGCCTACCAGCAGACTCAGCACAGATCCAGGCCACCATCAGTTATGAGCAACACACATACATATAACTTGGTGTTCCTGAGCAGTGGTACCTACTTCAACAGTGGGATTGCAGAACAGGCACCTGTGTGAGCAGGTGCCCAGAGAAACCTACTGGAAAGGTAGGTTTGCCTACTTGGAAAACAAGTTATTCATTCATAGTTTCCTCAGGTACAGCTTCCCTCAGACAGAGAAAACTACTTTGGTGGTTCATACCATGCCCACTGACTCTCTATCCTCTTTGTACCTACAGGGGACAGATATGGCCTTTTGCCACATCTCCAAGGTTATGTGGGAAACTCAGGATAGAAGACTGCAAGCCTTTAAGCCCCAAGGTTTCACATGTACCTATATTTACTGTATGGTTTAGAAGGTGCCTAGAACTAGGGATGGGTTGTGGCTCCAACTCAAGATCCCTTGTTCTTGAGAACCTCTCTCCAACCAACTTGAAAATTCTTATTTTGTGAAAGTAAATTATATCCAGACTGGCTGGTCTCAAAAGGGAACTAGGAGGAATGGACTATAAGAAGCTCATCTACCTTCCCACCCTCCCCCTGGCCCCATTACTGTGTGGCTTGACTTCCTGACAGCTAAACACAAGATGGCATTGTGCCTCAGACTGGAGGTGAAAACCATTCACTTGCATTGTTTCTTCTATTTCCCTTCTTCATCCCACCCTTGCTTACTTAATAAATACAGTTGAAGAAGTATCATAAAAGAAAACCTGATTTTTTTTTTCCTGTAGGCAAATTCTTCTATTCCTCTAACTGAATTTCAGGTAAATTTGGTGGCAGCAGCCTGAACCAGTTATCCTTGTATCTGTGTTTGCCTTAAAACATGCATACATCTGTGACAATTTTTTCTTAGTGTTTGCCATGAATTTTACATGATGAAAGATGAGGTTAAGAGCATTTGCCTTCATAATGTTAGCTTGTATTTTCAAATGGTATATTTCTATTTTTAGATATAAATCTAAATTGTTTTCAGAATCCCTGAGGCCTGTACTTCATACTTCTGCTGAAAATGAGTCTCATACAAAACCTTCTCCTTTTCTTTCAGAACAGGATACAGAGAACTGACACACTAGACAGAAAAAAAAAATGCTTACAAAAATACCATGAACAAAATTGTCCCCAGAGAAGGTTATAATAAGAAAAAAATTCCCATGTAGCAGCAGGGACTCTCAGTAATTCCACATTGCATTTCATTGGCAGCGAGATAATTCACAGCCATTTTAATACCTGAATATTAATTAATTAATTAATTAATATTAACATTGGTTAAAAAAATACATTTTCAGGCTACACAATTGCAATTTGTAAGACTGTAGCTTAGAATGGGACTTTATGAGTCTGTGTCATTACTACATTTAACTTCTTACCAGCAACTTTTAGAAATAGGCTTTCCTCATTTGCAGACTTTTTTACATGCATACAACACGTTTCTCTGTGCAATAACTAGGCAAATTGGCACATGCACTAATATGCACACAGACAGCAGGCTCTGCTGTGGCTGCTACTCATCCTCCCAACTACTTGTTTTCTCCTGCATGTGCCACCATTAAGCAGCCAGAATCCAAGCACAGAGGAAGGGGATTTGATGCCACATTCTTCCTTTTAGAATTAGATTTTGCACTTCAGACATGTGGGACTGTGGGAGTGGGGATACGACCATAGAGCAAAACTGTTAAACTATTATTTGTCTGCAGAGTGACTGAATTTGTGTTACTTTACCACAGATTACTGCAGGAGTTTTTAAAAGCCTGCTTTCGCACTGACTGGTTTCTCAGACAAGATCTTCAGCACTACTTTTGCGACATTTAGATGCCACTTCCTCTTTCATTGTTATATGTAGTAAACCAGTCCAGAGAACACTTTAGGAAAAAGTAGGAATTACACAACACTGTGGAGCAATTGGTGGCATAGCACCAACATCTTCAGGGTTTCCTTGTGCAGACAGCATAATGTATGAAATACAGCTGGTTTATTTCAGTGTGCATAATCAACTTTCAGTATTTGTGACTTTAAATATGTTAGAGGCAGGTAAAGTATGTCATGTCTGGCCAAATATGCATTTTAATTTTTATGTCTTTGAAGCTATAGCTCACGGTCATTAAGTAGCTTGTGCAGTGTATGTAAAACTGAACTACTTGCTACTTCAGCTAATTGAATGGGAGTCCTCTGTGAAATGTCATCTACAGCAAGAGCTCCAGTGCTGCTCTGATTAGAGTGCTATGGGCAAATCTGAGCACTTCTTTTAACACTTGTCTGTATGGAAGTACAGTTTATTAGCTATTTTTAAGGAATGCCCAGTGGATCAGGACTGGCCAAGCAATAAGACACAACGGAGTGACTCTTCCTGTGGTTTTTGATACCACAGTGCAGAGAAGCAGACAAATAATATACCTCACTGTATGTTCTTTTCTTTGACAACTAAACCAATTGTCTAAAGATTTTCCCTCTTGCTTTCTTGTCTTGTTTGAAATATCATTGACCAAGCTTTTTGCTGGCAGAAAACACAAGCAATTTATTAGTAGACCAGTTGTTGTGGTTTTAAGTAGCCAGAGTTTTTTATTAGCTGGGGGGG
>WEIV01023378.1:5869-47100 GCA_013390005.1 Calyptomena viridis
CCCTCACTTCAAGAGAGACATTGAGGTGCTGGAGCATGTTCAGAGAAGGGCAATAAAGCTGATAAAGGATCTAGAGAGTAAGTCATATGAGGAAGAGCTGAGGGAGCTAGGTTTTTTAGTCTGGAGAAATGAGGGCTCAGGGGAGATGTTGTCACTTTCTACAACTATGGTCTATCTAACAAGGTGATGTTCAGTCAAAAGTTGGACTCAATGATCTTGGATGTCTTTTCCAACTTTAATGATTCTATAATTCTATGGTTCACTAGCTCAGGTTGCTCAGGGCCTCATTCAACATGGCCTTGAACACTTCCTCGGATGGGGCATCCACAATGTCTCTGGACGATCTGTTCCAGTGTTTCACGAACTTCTGAGTAAAGAAATTCTTCTTAATATCTAATCTAAACCTGTCTTCTTTCCATTTAAAACCATTGCCCCTTGTCCTCTCGCTATCTTCGCGATTAAAAAGTCCCTCTCCCTCCTTTTTATAAGCCCCCTTAAAGTACTGGAAAGCCATAATGAGGTCTTCTCAAAGCCTTCTCTTCTCCAAGTTTTACAAACTCAGCTCTCTCAGCCTGTCTTCGTAGGAGAGGTGCTCCAGCCTGCTGATCATCTTCATGAAAAGTTCTCATATTTGCTGATGGGAAAGGGAGGTGCTCCTCAGTTCCTGCTTGATGGTGAATGTCCTCACAAATAATAAATACTGTAATAATATGAGTCAATGAGTAACAGAGTGCTCAAGTAGTTCTGAAGGTGTCATATATTCATTGAGATGTAATCCGAAGTTGTCAAATAACAATTAGATATTTGAGGAATCTCATTCTCTGTTTAAAGCCGATGGACTCTTCATCATCAAGTTAAGTGTGACTAGTAAACTGTGTCCCCCTAAAGTATTTTACAAGAAAGATGATTCATAATTCCTTCCTTTTGCACTGAAATTTATTAATTAATTAATCATATAGTTGTGTAATAGATGACTTTGTATGCAGTTTAGTTTAATATTTATTAAGTTTGAAGTTGATTTTATTTTTGATGCATAGGCCTTTTCAATGTGGTTACACTTTACTTGGAATTGTGCATGTTTTGCTGTCATTTATAAAAGCTTCTGGTTGTCTATTCTTTCTAGAGAACACTTGGCAGTACTTAGAGATGCTTGGAATAAATCTGTATCAATTATTCCTGACAGTAAGACCTTATGACCATGACCAAAGGCAAAAAACCCCCAAAACCCAAAATCTTGCAAGGGAAGTAAAGAAGCACAGAAAAGGTTTACTACTTTCCTCAAACAAAAAACCACTATGTATTTTTGGCACATAATATGCATTAGTGAGGAAAATGGCAAAAATATTTAGTGCTGGATATGATTCACTATGGAGTATATTTAGGGCTTTCATAGAAGGCAGAAGCATATTAAACGAAATAGATATGATAGTGATTTAAAAAAGAAAAAAAATGCTGATAATTGTCCCCGTTGTTCTATGGAAATGCATTGCTTTCATTGTTCTTCTATCCCACCTCTCTTTCTAGGCTCACTTAAATGACTGCCTTGTAAGAGATGGAGGCTTCCAATCATATGGAAGTTAATGAATAATTCAATTTACTTGACACATTTAGCTTCTTAAACAGTTTAGCTTTCCAACAGCATGGAAAGCTATAGATGCTATGGATCGTGGATTCCTATGAATTTATTTGTTAAAACTCAAATGGAATATATGGAAAGAATGTTCTAACTTCACAGAGAAAGCTTATTTCTTCAAGTGTTAAGTATGAAAAGTTAGAAATTTAAACACATATTATGTTGTTTCTTTTTATAATCAGAATTAAAGTAAGAGTTGTCAGTGAGTTTTATTGCTGATGACTGGTAAGATTTTAGGAAGGAATAAAAAGATACAATTTAGAAATACTAAAATCATGCAACATATTATGAATATGTAATGAGTAAGATCAGTGGAAAAAGTTGTTGATATTTATACAGCTCTACATAATTGCTCTCTTTACTTTTAAAACTCTAATATTTTTTGAAACTATCTTTTTATTCCTGGGGTTGTATGCTAAATTCTTATTCCTACAAGCTGTAAAGTCCTCAAGATGGAGAATCCTTTTCCCTCTCAGTTTAAAGTATCATGTGTATCTTTTATTCCATATTCATCATAGGGCTACTGATATTCAATTCTTGGAGCAACTTTTTTAAGAAGTTAATTTATGTAAGCATATACACTCAGATGAAAGAATTTTTTCTAAATCATGAGTTTGTGGGCTACTTTTACCTCAAGAAGGGGGTTTGCTAAAAATCTGAGACCAGAAGGCAGCACAAATGAGAGGTGGAGGAATGTAAGAGTGGAGGACAGAAGGTGATGCCAAGGGAAAACAGCTGTTAGATGAGGCTTCAAGGCAAACTTGAAAAGACTGACAGATGTGCTACACTTGTCAGAATTCAGAAAGCCCTCCATGGACTGAAATACAGCACTCACTTAATAAGGTCAGACTGCAACTCTGAATGTTTTCTGTCTTTTCGATAAGACTCAGGACACCTGGAGCTACCCTTCTGTCACATCCATCCTCTTCTTATTTTCCATAATATTTGAACATTTTGCAGTCTCAGTCCACAGTTTCACCTGAAAATAAGAGCAAGAGCTGAGAGATGCTCAGCTGTGTGTTCCAAAATACAAGTACTCTTTTACTTTGGTTGGTTGGCTGTTTTTTCTTGTGTGGTAGGGTTTAAACGACAACTTCTGTTACCCCTTTTTTTGTTATATGTTAATAAAATTGTCTCTCTCTGGCCATAATATAATTGACTTTTGCACTATTACAAGTATTCTAATTTCTATAAATACTGAATGCTCATATACTTTTGTGAAATATGAGATGTTTCTATTTTGGAGATGATTTCTAAACTACAGAATAAAAATGTTGTCCTCATCAATCTAATGCATTAGTTGAAAAAGAGATCTGTTATTATATATGTAGTGTGAGCATTCTTTTTAATTATGAGCTTGGTCAATTCCCTGCTTATAACTGATTTGCATTACCCAGAAGTATCTTGGTAAGATACTTCCTTTCCTCTCCTCTCTTTAAAATGTAATCATGTAATTCTATCAACTTTTTTTTTTTTGCCAAGCATTTTAGCTCTTCTGTGAAATTGAGAAGGGTTCAGAAGTAGTATTTTTATTCATTTTTACATTTTGGGCTCTATTTTTTTTAGGACAGGCATACTTTTCTGAGCATATTAATATTTGAAAACTGACCAAGAGTTATAAAGTATTACCAATTGAAATATTGGGATAACTAATCCACTGATCAAATGAGTTTATAGAATAAGAAATATTATACACACAAGAAGGCAAGTTTCAGTGCATCAGATTCTCACAAAACAAAATATGGAAAAAGTGGTGAGGTAGAGAGGAGCAGTTAACTCCCCTGAAGAAAGTTGGGGACATATTCTTCCTCTTCATTTGCAAGCATCATCCTTTGTACTGACATGGGACAACTAAATATTTCCTTTAAATTCAGGCAGATTGTAAAACCATTCATACCGCAAATATTTATAGTAAAAACTCTGAATCTCAAAAGTCCACTTGCTGTGTGAAAATGGCATTTATTCAATCTCTGCAAAGCTTCTCACAGGGTAGCTTCTTACTTTGAAGCTCTTTAGTCTCAATTTCTGTGTCACGGCTTACCATTTCGTGATGGCGTTCCCTCAAAACAAATAGTCACATGTTCCAGTCAGACAAACTGTCTGACTTTAGCTTGGTGTACAGTAGATCCCAAGAGACACGCCTGGCATATTCTTTTCTCATTTGTGAGAAGACAGTTTTTGCTGAGGAATTTACTGAAGTACTTTGACGTCTCTGTATAAAAATGCAGATGTTACGTTTGGACAGTTATAAAACCAAATTTCTTTCATGAAGAGCTACATCTATTGAAGTGATAAGGATAGGTTTTATATTTAATAACATACTCAATTAGGAAAAAAATAGATCAATAAAAATCACCACAGTAGTTCAAGGATTGTCATGTATGCAGAGCAGAAAATGCAAAAAGGTTCCAGCACATAGGGGCTTTGTAATATTACGTTTATTTTTTTAAGTAAAGAAAAAAAAATGCTTTTATTTGTCTTTGAAAGCAACCCTTTTCTGGTTTTTTAGACATAATATGCTGGCTTTTGTGTGTTTATAAAGATGTGCTTGTTTAGCTGTCTTTCAAAGAAGAGGTATACTCAGAGTGGCTTACAGATATACTATTTAGAGAAGGATTGAAATGGATGTGTTAAATTTAGAAAAAAGACTCCCACTTTTAAACCTTTTGTAAATGCTGCTCATATTTATTCTGGGATAATAAAATCATTATAAGCTTGTGACATCTATAAATACGTGCCTACACAATATTATTTCTATGTAAAGTAGTATCCACAGCAGAGTAATATATACCGTGTGTATCTACATTTTTATAGTAGTTTGAAGTTAAAGTAGATTGAATGCTAAGATACAGTGGCTTATCATCAGAATATCAACCAACAATGCACCATTTTATTTGGGAGAAAATCAATGTCTCACTTGGCCTGCATGTGTGTGTGTGTTCAGTTTTATTCTGATGGCTTATCTTTTTCTCTCTGATTATCTTGTCAGTCAACTAAGTTCTATTTTTGCATCTATATGCCTCTAGACAAAGAATGGAAGTTTATTTTTGCTTTAAGTCTTACTGATGTAAAGCAAAAAATTCAATGGAATTTACCCTGTACATATGCTAATAGGAAATACATGTAGTATTTAGTATTTGAACATGTATAGCTATAGTTCTATATATTCTTCCAGCTGTGACAGCTGTTTTGTCATGTGTTATGTATGATTTGCAGTGTGAGGCTGTAGCATTTTGGTAAGCCATTTTGGTAATTCATTTTTGTCTCAAAGTGGATCTGGAGCGGAGTAGAGAAAGATCCTAATGGGGGCAGCATTTCAGGAAAAGGGAAAGTGGTACAGCACCAGTGTCCCTGAAATGTGAGAAGCACACTTCCTCCAGTGTCCTTCTGCAGTACTGCCTGCCAGACTCCAGTTTCTCCAAGACAACTTCACACAAGGCTCAAAGCTTTGGTCCTGAGATGCAAATATCCTTGGGGATGACAGGTACTGGCAATAAATGCAGCTGGGGCCCTGAATGCTGAGGTAGCCTGTGGTGACATGGTGACATTTGATATGGGGCCAGGAGATGCCTCGATGTGGAGCCAAGAGAGTCTGTGCAGGATCCGTGGATGCCTCACGCAGTCCAAGTCCAGGACAGGCATGGAATTATGGACCATGACCACAGCCAGGCACAGGCATGTCTGTGACAGAGCAGGGACCAAATAGCAAAGGGCTCAGCTTAAAGTGAAACCTGAGCACAGGAGAGAGGATCTTCTGCTGAGATTTCTTCCATCTTTTTTCCTTCTACTGCCCTTGTGAGACCATAATTGGAGTCCTGCTTCCAAGTGTGGGATCCACCTGTTGAAATGAGACCAGAGGAGGACCACAAAAATGATTAAGAGGGCTGGAGTGCCTTTCCTAGGAAGACAGACTGAGGGAGCTGGGGTTGTTCAACCTGGAGAAGAAAAGGGTCTGGAGACACCTCATTGTGATATTCCAGCTCTTAAAAGTTCTTATAAAATAAAGGGAGAATGACTTTTTCCATGGCCAAATAGTGATAGGACAAGAAGGAAAGTTTTTAAACTAAAAGAGGAGATATTTATATCAAATATTGGGAAGAAATTCTTCACTGTGAGGGTGGCGAGGCACTGGAACAAGTTGCCCAGAGAAGCTGTGGGTGCTCCATTTCTGAAAATGTTCAAGGCCACATTGGATGAGGCTTTGAGCTACCTGGTCTAGAGTGCGGGTGTTCCTGCCCATGGCAGGAGGTTGAAACTAGATGATTTTTAAGATTTCTTTCAACTCACACAATTCTATGATTTTACGATTCACAGGAGTTCCTGTCATCAGCTAAATTAATAGAAGTGAGGGTAGTAATGCCCTCAGGATCCTAAAAAGTAGTAAAATACATTATATATTGCCAGTGCCTGACAGAGGTTGCTGTGACTGCTTTGTATTTCTTTCATTTGCAGTCATATGTAGAAGGCAAATACCACTTTTGGTGCAACCAGGGTGCCTCCCAGCCCTGCGTTACAGGCCAAAATACAAAGCATGCTTGGTTAACTCCACACACACACACATACAGAGCTGTTCCCAAGGCTGTCAGTGGAGGGAGATTGGCCCGTAAGAAACTCATCCACATGAACATGAAGGAGCATAGATATTCAGTGGCAGGGAGAACAACCTCAACAGCCCAGTCAGAGGAAGGGCTGTACTGGCTCCTTCCAGAAGAGTCTCAGCACTGATTGTGAAACCCTTCAAGATGAGTCAAAGAGAGCAGACCTCAGAAGGACTGTGCAGTCTGAGTGATTTTACAGGATACAGTGAAGAGCATTTAAGGATTGTTCAAAGCTTATTATGGGTTGTTTGGGGTGAGGAACCAAAGGTGAAGAGAGAGAGGGATCAAGGTGATTAAAGGAGGATCAGGCATGGGAAAGTGAAAGGATAAGAGGTTGAAAGGGTCTGGATGTGTTTAAACTGGGCTTGTCTGTACGCTTGTCTCACCATGCCCTGTGTTTGATCCCTGTCATCTGCACAGTTGTCTCAGTAAACTCCATTTCTATTTTCTTGATTTAGGGGGTCTCTATTCCATGTGCATGTGTGTTAGTGCAGGTCTAGATGATAGCAACTGCAGTTAGAACAGATATCAAAAGGCCTAGGCTTCTGGGACCAGCACCTGTGAGTGAGGATAATGACATCAGTGTGTGATTGCTAGCAAATATCTAAGTGGACTAGCTGGCAAGTTGACTAAGTAGCTTGGTAGCCATGTTTTGAAGGCGTTGTAAGTCTAGGACAGATATATGTATGTGTCTCGTACATACCATTTTCTGGGGAGAATGTGGTGGTCTGGGAATTGCCTAAGACATCCATTTGTATGCATATATCCATTTTTTTTGCAGTGTTGATACAGTTTTCTGTAGGTCTATCATTTTATTTGAACTGGCGATACTAAATCACATTTATTAAATCATAAATGTAGAGCATAAAAACTAGTCATATAGTTCTTCCACTAAATACCTTTTCCTAGACTTAGAAACCTAAATACTTTCAGACTTCTGTCACCAGATGTCCCCTCATTCTCTGTATTCATTCTAGTAACCTTTCTCTGCATCTATTCTGATTTCAATGTAGCTTTTCTAACCATTAGCCATTCCAATTGTACTGGGTTCAACTGAGGTGTCACAAGAGACACGGAACTTCAAACTGGTCTTTTTATGGTATCACCTGTGTGATGATACCAAATACAGTACTCTTTTTTATACAAAGCCCCAAAGTTCCTAATCAAAAATGCATCATTATATTCAGCCAGAGGAAAATAAAAGAGTAGAAAAAGGTAAGGAAGTAAATTTTGCATTCTTAAGTAGTACTAGAGGGCAGATAGGAAGCTTTTTGAACTTCTAACTAATGGTATTTTTAGGAACTTCTTTTGCTTGGTATATAATAATACTTAGCGTGAACTTATACTTAGTAAGAGATGCTTCAGAGAAAACTATTGACATGCTGCCATGCTTTTGTATGAAGATTCTTTGCTGTGAGAAAAGACTGTAATAACATTTCAAAGCTGTCCTCAGCTAAATAAGGGCTACATTGCAGCACTCAAAAGAGAAAAAAGTCTCTTCATCTAACACATCCTACTGCAAAATGACAGTTGGAGAAACAACTGAGAATGAGAAGAGAAACCTTGGTTCTAAATCTCCTGCTTCTAAAATATGGAAAAGAATGGCTATACCTTAGGTGTGATGAATTAACTTAGTCCCATGTCTTGCTCAGAACACAAGTGAAGGAAAAGGAAAGGTGTCAGAAGTTCTTACAGCTCCTCTTTGGGTGAATTAAATTACGTTCACCTATGTACAGTTCCCTAAATTCTAGTTCTCTGAGACTAGAAAAAGGAAAATCATACTCTTTTAGAAAAATATTGAACTATTTTTTTGCTTGTTTTCATCTGTTTGAGAAACAAATAAAGAGAAGAAAAGACTGAAAAGAAAATAGTGATAGAAGGGGAGTAAAAAGGCCTTAAGAGGAGAGAGATATATTGGAATATGAAAGTATGCTCTCTCCATTTACAGGAAGACATGAGAAACATAAACGTGCAACAACTTTTTAATTCAACTCTCAAACGTTTTTAAGTGCTCCATTATGAAGAATTTGGTGTTTGTGAGAGGGATTAATCACCAGGTGTTCTTTCTTAAACCTCTTCAGTTTGTAGAAGGTGACTTTAAAATTAGTCTCTTTATCCTTCTGGAAAAATTTTATTCCTTCAAAGCTGCCACAGTGTGAAGACTTAATTGCTGTTCTACCTCATATCTACATTTACCTAAGTCATCTTCATGTAATAGCTGAAGTATGGAATAGTATATGTGCTGAGAAAGCCTGATTCTTTGTCTTGGCACATGGCGACACCACTTCTAATATGTTCTTGGTTAATTTTCTTGTTTCTAGCATTGTATGCTAAGCTGGAATTAGTCTCTTTTTGATCACATTTCAATTGCAAAAAAGAAAATTACACGCGATTTTAATTATGCAAAGATGTTACATATCTTTTTGCCTGCTTGAACTCTAAATTTATTCATGTACATTAATGATAATTACTGTACTGGCTCCTCATACCAAAATATCACAAAACTATGGTTAGGATTTAATAATGTATAAATAATCCTTTCAGCAGACACATTATATGAAAACAGAATTCCATGTGATACTCTAGTGCTCCTTATAAAGCCAGAATAAGTATTTCTATCACGTGAGTCTTACTTGCTTAGTTTCCATAGAAACCTTTTTCTATTGAATGTAATTTCATTATTAATAGGCTCTACATGCATTTTGTTTTGCACTTTTGGATTAGTTTTACATATGTCAACCATTTCTGAATGTTGCAGTTAAAGTTCCTGAATGGATTTCCTTTCTACATCTATTGCCTTAAAAAGTAAAAGGAGATCTAAAATAGTGACTCAATAGTGCTCTTGAAGCTGGGTAGGCTGCTTCTAGCCAGATTTGATGTACTATCTGGGCAAAGTAGCTTCATGAACAGTGTGACCTATTGTTCTGTTATTCTACTTGGTCTCCCTCTCTGGCTCTGTCATCTGAGTATATATGTGTGTGTGTTTATATATACATACCAAAGCTTCAGTTGGAGATTCACTGAGGAGGATAACTGGCATGCAAGATTGCAAGTGTTTGGTTTCAATTTTCAGTGGATAATTCCAATGATTTACTTGTAGCTTTTCTTGAGGATGGAATGGTTTCTAACATTTTGAACTCATGAATTAAAGTTCCATTCTTGGGAACATTTGGTCCTTCCAATAGCTAATCTGAGCTAATATGATTCGTCAAAGCAAAGTGTCATTTCTCAGTCTAAATATAACCTTTCCTCAATTTCTGAGAGAAATGCCTTTATTGCATTGACTAGTTATGCATTACTACTTGACATTGTCTGTAGCTGCACAGAAGTACTCCAAGATCCATCCCTTGGAGCAGTGACCCAGCTCCAAAAAGCTAGTTTAGTAGCAGGTAAACAGCTATAACTCAATGAAACATGCCTCCTGCCTAAAAATGAGTGAAACTAATGTTGTTTTCAAATCTCAAGAGCAATTGCTCATGCAGTGACACTGGGCCTTCTGGGGCAACTGCAGAATAGCTGGCTGTGCCTGATGTTGGACACATCAGCATACAAAGCAGCAAAGACAGATGGCATGCAATACATTAACTGTATAAAGTTCATTTACACTGCAGGTCAGGACATGACGTTTCCTGAGGTTTCCTCAAGTCTGCACCTTCCTGCAAGCTGTGCCCATGTAATGTGGGCAAGAGGAGAGTCTGAGTTAGAACCTGGATTCAAAAGGCAATGTAAATATAGTCCATGTCCCTTGTACAATCTCTTTATCTGCTTTCTTCCATTCTAGCTACAGGCATAGTGTTTTGTTTTCATGTTGTATCACAGGAAAAGTAATAAACCAAGCTTTCTTAAGTTAATGGTATAAAGGCAAAAATTGATCTGTCCATTCTTACAGTCCAATGGTCAAATTATCATCGAACTTATGATTGCTGTTGTTTAAGAAAATATTTATTTTTTAAAATTTGTTTATACCTTATTTATGCCTATGATATTCCAAGGAATATTTTGACACTATACAGAGAAAGATGTCATCTCCTGGATGACCTCCAACCTATTACAAGCATGGTAAAAATTTTCAGGACACTCAGCAAATGAGTTCAACAAGCATACAAATGTCTACAATTTAGTGAATCTTTAAAGGTTTTCCCTAGAAAATCCCCTAAAGCTTTGTGAGAAATTTCTTCTCTCTGACTGTGCTTTCTGATATTTTGGGTTTTATTATGTCTTTGTGACACCTTGTTCTTCATGTGCCTTTTTTCCAAATGGTCTGTTGCTTATTTCAAGTATTTGTCCTTTACTATCATTTCTTGGTATTTTATTTTAATTCAATTACATCACAAAAATATGGTCAGACTGAATTTTACGCTCTTTTTAACCAAAAGACAAAGCATCAGCAAAGCATGTGGTTCAGAAGTCTGTAGGCAGTACTTGTATGTAATGGTTCAGATTAAGTCTATTCAAAATATGATTGATTTGGCAAATTAAACAGTACTTGGAGAAATAGATTTAAAATAAGAAAACTGTAATGCCTCACTTAATCTTGGTTTGTACCTTCAAATCCATGGTCTTAGAATCATTTTTGTCTGCATGCTGTAGCTGTCTATGACTCTAATCTGATTGCAGAAACCAAACATTTCTGTTCCCCCTAACCTAAGAGGGTTTGGGGTTTTTTAACAGGTAAATATCTTCTCTTGTCAGAAGATCCATGCTGCTAAGATTGGTGCAAAAGAATTTTGGTTTTAAGTTTGAGGTAATGTTTCTTTACTATATTACTGTTTTACTATTCCTGCCTGGTTTCTGTAAGAATACATTTTAATCTCACATCATTTGTGCAGGATGATGTCACAGAGGTGACATAATTGTTAAAGCTGATGCAAATATTACTCCTTTGCCCACAGTATCCTCATGTAGTGGAGCTGGTTTTGGATGGGCAGAAGTTTTCAGCCATTCCAGTGGTATTATAAGTCTTTTTTTCCTTTAATCTGAAGAATCTTTTCAGCCACCTCATAAGGTCTATTTACATTCTGGCTTCACATCACACTTTGGCTGTGTGCAATGTACAGCCTTTGTTTTCCAGAAAACAATCTCCGTCAGTCCTGATGAGAAAGAACTGTAGAATAGTAAAACGAACTGTGGTTTATAACAGTTTCAACCATCTCTTTCTAAACATTTGTAATGCAAATCACAACACTTTCAAAGAATGGTGAAAATTAATTTCATATTTTTGTTCTTCCTTTCCAGAAAGAAGTTTATAGAAGTAAATAGACTATCTCAAGTTTTATTTTTCCTTATGTTGTAGTACTATTGCAATTAGAGTTTAAATTATTGGTAAATAGAAATTAGAATTATTTAAGACTCTTGCTCAAAGAGAACCAATCATGCTTAGTGATCAGCTACTCCTCCAGGATGTGGATCTGCTTATGGGCTAGAGCCTCCCCTGCATGGCTTTAAAGACAGGCACAATATAGCATGTATGGTTTGGGGGTTAACACAGTTTAAATGCCTCTAAACTGGTATCCCAGAAAAAATGTGAGTCTTTGGAGCTTATGGAGTCTTTGAGCTTATAAATAGATTTATCTTGGATTCTTTAGTATGAATTCAATTTTGACTGAATTGGTTTCTTTTCCCACTTCTCATAATTGTTAATAGTTTTGTAAGGTACAAGGTGAATTCAAAATGTATGCCTCTGACATCTGAAATTTACAGGTGCTATTTTGTCATACATTCAAAACAGGGCTTGCCATGCCCTTATTTAAAAAAAACCCAAAAAACAACAAATCAGACATTCAGAGTAGAGAAATAACGTCCACTTGAAAGATGGTCATGTTTCAACCGCAAAGGAAAATATTCCCCTATGACTTACTGACCAATTCATCCACACAGTTGTGTATTGTATTACAAGCTTCTAGCAGTGTTTAACATATTAATCCTCTCCCTTTTAATAGATGTGTTAGAGGCAGGATTTTTAGTCTTTGGAGTGAAGCTTGTCTGGATAAAACACAAGAGAAATTTCATCTCATTTATCTTCAACCATCCAAAATTTTGATATCTACTCTGCACAATTTGTCTATAGCTAAGAGTAGAAAGAAGAATTTTGAGATAGCGATTTTTCTCAGATAAAATGTGTTTGATTTCTGGACATATAGATATGGGGTTTTTACCTCTTCTGTTTTACAGAGGGAGTCTATATGAGCAACTTAGACCAGACAAAGAACTTTTAGCAAACTGAAATTAGATTATGTTAATTTTAGGCATGTGTCTTGAATTAATTTTGGTATGTAAACTAGATAGTGTTTCTACATGTGTTAAAGCTATAAGATTCCTAAATTCTTCAAATTCATCTCTTTCAACCACACTTTTAAGTAAATATATTGCAAGTCCAAATTATTCCTAATCACAATGAATACAGATATGGGCCTTTTCATATCTGTGTTGCCTCAGATATATGTTTCTTGTGGGACTTCTCCAATTATTTCCAATGTTCTGTCTAGAGGGATGGAGTTTTATATACTGCTACAAAGCAGCAGCATTTGATGGGAGTCATCTCACATGGCCCATTCAGAAGCACATAAATTCTTCTAGGTGTCTCAAGACGACAGCAGTTGCTCTGCTGATAACCTTCAGTTTAAGAAATTTGTTTCCAGATTTGGAAGTAGAGGGCTTGATATTACCATCTCTGCGGAGTGCCATTTGAAATATTTTAAAATATTGCTGTATCAGATTAGTCAGAAAAACTATGGGCATCTGTGCTTTTCAAGATGGATAGTTGCAAATAGTCCAGAACATCTGAAATGAAACTAAAGACTCGTGTTTAGGCAACAAAACTCAACCAAGAAGTACTGTGGTTTAGGTCCCTTGCAAACAATAACAGACAATTCACATCTCAATATTATTAATTCAAACTATTTCGGAAGCACAAAGGAGCAGTCAGCCAATAAGGGGGAAAAATGTCTAAAGGTTCAGTTAAGGATATTGACAATAACTGCTGCTCATGGCAGCATGTGTTTGTTGCTGTGGCATTCAGCTACCACCCTACTACCTCATCCATAGCAGTGTCCCACCTAATGCTCCTCAACAGTGTCAGCCTCTGTCACCATCATTCCAGTTGTCAGATTTTAAGCAGTTTCTAATACATTTTTTGGCAGAGTACTTTGCCAGTAGGTATGTTTATATGTAAACTATTTGGAAATACACTACATGTGCAGGACACGTAATTCATGAAGCAAAACCAAACTTGACTGGAAAGAACACAGTAGGATTCCCTTTTGGCAATACTATACAGAAAGAACATTCAGCCCAGCTATTTATCACCATGGATGTGCAGTGAAATAGTATTGGGAATGATGCTTCAGAAACTTCTGTTCCAAAAGAGCTAAATGTCAATGCTTTTTACCTCTTAGCTGGAATATATGTACGTAAATGGAAAAAAAATGCATTCAAATCTATGAAGTAAGTGCATGGCTTTGCGTTAATCCTTTTGTAACCTCATTAACTTTGGCATTTAAAGATTTCCCTCTTCCTCCCCCTCCTCAAGTGATTAATTTTTTGCCACTTGTGTCGATTTAAAATTATCAGGTGTTGTGCTCTGTAAGTGTGCTTCTGTATAGGAAAAACTTTTTTCTTAAAAGATATAACATTTGGACGAAAGGCAGAAGTGAGGAAAAGGGGAAGGGGTGAGCATGATTTAAAAAAAATTAAAAATAGAGAATTAGGTAACTTGCTCTATTTCCCCTTGTCCGCTCCATTTCCTGAGACAGGCAGCTCTGTACTTCAAGCTGTAGCAGAAAAAGTCCCATCAGAGTCAGGTATAGTTGCTTAATTTTTAAAAAATTTAAATCCAGACTATAAATTCCTTACAACATTTTATTCTATAGAGGATGAATAAATAGGAAACTTGGAAAAAGGTCTTGATTTTCTTCATTTTAATAATTTTTACATTTTAGTTTTATCAAAGGTGAGAAAAACCATGTGATCCATATGCACCTAAATCAGGTGTTTACAACTTTATCACATAGGCAATGAAATTAGTCAGAAGAGTTTATATTCACCAATGTTCTGGGCAAATAATAGCTTTAATAAACTAAATTTGAAAAGAAGACACAGTTTTACGGTACTATATCTTTTATAGTGACCTGACCTTTACACAGCTAAATGCCATAAAACCTGAAGCAATAATGAAATCTGGCTGCTTGCCAATGCTGCTGACTTGACTCACTGCAATGCTAAATCTTATATAGAAGCCTATGGTGCAGTGACAGAATTGCTTTCAGCTTAGCAGGAAAACAGCTGGCAATATAAACAGACCTATGGACTGAGACTACAAGTGCACAAGAGAAGTGTAAACAACTTGACTTCAAGAATCCCAGCTGAATAACATAATGTGCTCTACTACAGTTACAAGACCTCATGAATGTAACCTTCACAAAGGATAAAAGCCACAGAGAAGGTTGCAGCGTTCACATTTATTTGTGTATCAAATACAGAGAAGGAGAAAAGATGTCAGTTTGAAAGCAAAAAAACACCCCTACACTCTTCCCCTCTTGCACACACAAAAAAAAAAGGAAAAAAATCTTACAAATTGCAAAAATTTTCACTGGTGAGTAAAATATTCTCCTATTTGAATCAAAGTCTAGATCAATTCTTGGTGTTATATCTTTGCTGTCTGACCCCAGGGGTCAAAACAGTTTGCTGCTTTCTTAAAAAATTCCAGGCCTCAAAAGGGCAGTTAATGATGTGTGTTTGCTTTCTCATGATGACTGTGGTATTCTCAGAGCATAAACACAGCCAATTGTACAGTGATACCGGAACAATTTTTTTAGTAAGCTTAACATCAATATGATGCATCACAGCTTGATAATGCTAACACATCCTTGAAAACATTTCTTGGGCTGTACAGGTAAGTGACAGCTTTTCTTTTGCTTAAACATTATGAAACACATCTGCAAACCTTTTTGCATCTTATGATCATTTAATGAATCAGCAGATATAGAAGGCATGACAAATAAAGTGGGTATTGTTTAAGAAAACATCGCCATTTTTTCAATACCAAACTGTAACTACTACATCTGCAAGTGTTTCCATTGAAACTATTGAGACTGAAAAATATTTATTGTCACCCGTGTGCAAATTCAGCCATCCAATAGCACATGTCTGCAAATAGAGATGGCAGCTCTAAGAAACCACTCGGTGTTCTGGGGCAGGAAGCACTGATATGTGTCCCTTGAAAGAAAATATATTTGGTGCCATGCATGTATGTTTTGTGTGTTCTAACGTCATATACTGAAAGCAGTCTGTGGACAGTAGGCTGAGAAACACTGTTGTACTGCATCTTATTTGAAATATAATTACCCTATCTGTATTAGAGGCAGAAAATAGCAATGCAGCTAAGAAACTATTGACCTGCTGGATAGATAGTGAGTTATGTAGTATGAACTGCAGCTTGCTGGGGTTATTTTATCAGAAAACTGGCATTGATATAATTTTATTAATATATTTTTTCATAAAGGATTCATAATTTGTTAGAGTTTTACTTGCCAATTAGCTTTAGAAGCAACCCAAATAATTCACTTAGTCTAAAATCTTGGAATTATAGAATGGTTTCGGTTAGAATGACCTCTAAAGATCATCTAGTCGAATTCCCCTGCAATGAGCAGGAACATCTTCAGCTAGACCAGATTGCTCAGAGCCCCATCTAACCTGACCTTGAATGTTTTCAAGGTTGGGGCATCTACAACCTCTCCGGCCAAAACTGAAGCTGGTAAAAGCCAAAAGTTTGCATTTTCTTCTGAAGTGATCTTGATAAACTGAAAAGTAATCAATGACTTGTCATAAAAAAATTAATTGTTAAATACGATTTTGGGATATTATAAATACTTCTAACCTATGTGGCAAATTTTTAACACTATGAATTTAACAACACAAAAAGATGACTCATGAGTCTTTGATGACTCATATATAATTTCTGAAGGCCTTACTGGAAATTGTGTTTAATAATTAGAAAATTAATAATCTGCTGTAAAGTCAGTCAGTAAAATATTGCACTTAATAGCAAATATATTGCTGGGAAAAATGCAAAACCCGCTGAGGAAATACAAGTGGTGATTGCTCTCCTATTCATTTGTAAATTATCTTTGCTAAAGAAGGCTCTCTGATGATGCATACAAACAGCATTTTAAGAATGTCTTTGTAGATTGATTGTTAAATTATCACACGTATTTTAAGTCACCTGTGATGACCTGTATTTGGAGAACTGTTATTCTTCTCTTTCCCTTCTCTTTATTATCATTTTTGGTCACTACCAATTCTTTAAGCAGGTAGTAGAGGCTCTAAAACATGGAAGTAGGAAAGGGTTATTGATGGTGTTATTGGAATGTTTTTCTGAGTTTGGCCTCTCACTTCATCCAAAGGTAGTAGCTGAGGGTCCTTGAACTTTTTATGCATTGAATATAATATATGGTCTAAATTCTAATTTTGCAATTGGAATAAGGTAATTCTGTTATTTACTTTCTTGTAAGCCACTCAAAAACTTGAGAAACACCTTGGAAGAGAGAGTACAATTTAGAGACATGAGGATATTCAACTGTCAGTGGACCTGGTGTCCCTCAGCTCCTGGGATACTAACAGACTTCTGCTTCATTGTGCAATACTCTCTGTAGTCCCACTTGCTGATTGACTATGCCCCCTTAAAATTGCAGTGAAATTAATTATGTAAAAATTAATGATGTTTAACATATATATCTTAACATATCTTCTAAGTTTCATCTTCATCTGCCCTGTACCTTTTTTTTTCCCCCTTCTTAAATATGTTATCACAGAGGCGTTACTATCACTTCGGACTGGCCTGGCCTTGGCCAGCAGTGAGTCCAGCCTGGAGCCGGCTGGCATTGGCTCTGCTGGAAATGGGGAAAGCTTCCAGCAGCTTCTCGAAGAAGCCTCCCTCATAGGCTCCCCATGCTACCAAAAACGTGGCCACAGAAACCCAACACAGGAAAATCTTAGGGAAGTTTCCTAGTCCCCTTTCCAATTCTTGGCACCCAAATCCTAGAATATTAGAAATCTTAGAAGAAAAAGTCTTTGTACTTCTCTGATTGATGTTCAAGAGAGGAAGAATGTGTGGAAAATGGAGATTTT
Organism: Calyptomena viridis; assembly: GCA_013390005.1. Lineage (NCBI taxonomy): Eukaryota > Metazoa > Chordata > Aves > Passeriformes > Eurylaimidae > Calyptomena > Calyptomena viridis. Next base: position 23,225 of record WEIV01023378.1, read on the forward strand.
TTGTCCTTCTCTATAAAGATTACTTAAACTGGGATTTTCCAGGAATATTCACACAGCCTATTAGAAGATGGAAAATACTTTTGTCCCAAATTTTTCATTTCACTAAATTTTCACTATTCTATCCAGAACTAGAAAAATGCTAAAGCTCAAAAAAAGGTGAAAACTTTCTAATTAACTGGCAAGTGTCTTATTTCTCTAAATCAACTGGCTTCCTTTTTGCTAAACTTTGTGTAAGATGTAAAACTTGCAAAATAGTTTTGGCAAGGGAAATTTCATCCCTGGTGATCAGCCAAAGTTATAAAAACTGGAGAAATTAAACATAACAAAAAGTATTTGGTAAAATGAACTTAACCTAGTGGAATCTTTAGTTCTGCTTGTTACAACATAAATAGACACAACTAAAACACCTTATTCTTTTTTCAAGTTTTTTCCTAAATGAGAGATGAGAATATATCTGATAGGTATTTATATAGTCTTCCTTATACTCTTTGAATATAAGACATAGATGCATGTGAATCGAGTGCTAAACTGGAGTTGATATATGACGTAAGGAAAGATAAAACTGAATAAAAATGTGTTCTAGGGTTCTAGTAGGGTAGGAGTGGGTTAAAATGAAATTTCTCATGTTCAAACTCACTTTTCTTGTTGCATGTCCCAGTGAAATTAGTGTCCGAAGCTAACAGCAGATTTCAAGTCCCAGTTTGATGTATCACAAATCTCTAGAGAGAAGCAGTTTTCATAAGCTTTTGCTTGACATAAAGTATTATTTTCAAGATTTGCTTACACGAGTTCTTGCCCTTTCATGTGTAGCAGAAACCTTACAGAAAGTAAGGACAATTTCAAAACTTATTATTCTACTTGAGACTCAAATCAGGGACCCATGAAACTGCAAAACTCAATTCACATACATACACATATTCCATTCCAAAAATCTCAATTTTTGCCAAAAGTATTTGTCTGTCTTTATTGTATGTGTAAAATTACCTTTTAAAACTCCTCCTTCCAGGAATGATAGTATTTGTTTTAATTAAAAACCACTTAGCACTGTGTTTGCAATTGCATGAAATTTTATTTCCATATTTAAAAACAGTTTGGGAATAGTGTCTAGGAAACAACAGATTTTTTTTTGTGTGTGTTTTGTTTTATTTCTCATGTTCCATATTCTGGGATTTGAAGCAAATATTTATTAGGGTCAGGATACTGATGTGGAAAACTTTTTACCCGCTCTCAACTCTATGGCAGAGATGTGATCTCAGATCATTGAACCACTTTCATTTTGGACTTGGCTGAAATATAAAGGAGAAGACCAGCAAAAGATTATATGATTAGATCCACTTTTATTTTAAATTCTTCTTCACATCTTTTTTTCTGAAAGCAGAAACAGATGCAAAAGCTTTACATACTATCAGTCAATCATGGCATGAACTGCCTGAAATTCGTTGTTGAAACCAAACACACATAAATACATAAATAATTACCCCTCCTCCTTTTTTCTTTTTTTTTTGTCCTTCTTAAGTGCAAGAAACTGTATATATTTAAAAAAAATATTTTAAAGGGTACAGAGCTGTTAAAGAAGACTTTGTATTTAGCAATGAGGTCATAAATTTTTGCTTTGTTCTGACAACTAATCCATCTTACTGCATTGCATATATGATGATATGAGGTTACATTAAAGTTCAGTTAGCAATAGGTTTTTAAGTAAACTGCATTAACTAGTTGCATAAGTTTGTTGGGTTTTCAGAAATGTGATTATAAATGTGTCATAAATTCAGTTCTAATAGTAGTGCTTTTTTTTTTTTATTTAATGCTAATATAACAGTTACTGTAAATTAAACATTTCACACCACATCTATCAAATTCACAAATGGAACCAAAGCAGTATTGTCAGATAACCTTCAGTGGTCTAGGACATAATTTTCAAAAACATGTATCATAACTGAGATTTCTGAAAAGCCTTTAAAGTAGCTTTCCCTCAGGCTTCCATTCAGTGTGCAGGCTAGAAATCAAAGCTGCATAAGGAACAATGCTCTTGCCTGTAGGATCTTGTGCCATTTGTTATAGAAGCTGATGGATATAAAACAGGTGTGGTCAGGGACTGTGCAAAGCTGGCCTTGTGACTAATACTATTAAATCTTCTCTCAAACACTAGGACAAAGTTATGCCACAGGATTTCTTTGTATTGCTAAGAGTTGCATTGAACTTTTTCATCTGAACAAGTTTTCTGCAAAATTGTTGGTAAATGGTCTTTGAATATATATAACTCTTAGTAGAGCTGCATAATTTTAAGCATCCATGACTTTTCAAGAAAAATTTATGAGCATTTTGATTTCTTGCTTAGTTCCTTATCTGTAATACTAATACTTACTGTTTAGCTCACAATATTGTGATGAAAGTGTGTAAGTGTTAATAAACTTTCAAATATGACAGTGGTGCCAATGGTAGAAATGGCTGCAAGCAAATGGATGCCTTTTACTGTGAAGGATTTTAGTGGCATAAAGCAAGCAGAGCATGGGATGCCATGAAGAACAATAAGGAAAGGCAAAATAATAAATAATTGTTCATTAGGTGATTGCTGTCCATCTTGTGGATTGAGCTTCCAGTTCTACAGAAAAATACTGTGCTAACCAAAAATAAGGCTTTGCTAGACTGGATATATAATGTAGAACTGGAAAAATTTTCTTTATCATGGCTAAAGAAAATCCAACATCAATACATTAAAAAAAAAGCAAGAAAAAAAGAAACAAAAAGAAACATTACGAATGCTTAGTCAAATAGTCATTACTTAAAGTTTGGAAAGCTTCACTTTGCAATTGCAATAACTGCAATGCTTTTTTTTTTTTTTTTTACCATCGGTTTTGCAGGTGTTATATCCTTATGGATATATGCATAGGACTTTTAAATTTTTTTACTCATGTTGCAACTGTCGTCTATTATTATAGAAAGAAGATAGAGAGTTTTATAGAAGTTTAAATAAGAAGACAGAATGTTTTGGGTTTGGAAACACATAAAAATTTGAGAAATAGGTTGGTCCATCCAGTTTTCTGGTGTTGGATTCCTTCAGAAAAATTTGATCACTATATTTTTTGGCTGAGATTTGTGATAAATAGAAAAAGGTTAGAGGTTTTTCTGTAGATTTAAACTCATAAGAAATCCTAATGAAGAAACTTGGACTCTGTTTAAAGTTGGTAGGAGTTTGGTGTTTTATCATTCTCTTCAGTTTGTAAAAAATTTAATCTTAGTTACTTTAAATAGAAATAATTGATTATTCTTGATTAGTTGCTTTGCAAATAAATCAAGAAGGTGTTTATACCAAATAAAGAATATTAAAGGAAGAGCTCTATGTAATTAAAGCAAAAATTTCTAGCACTACATTGTGATTTTACTAAGGTGGCATTTCACTTCCAGTGCAAATGCTGTGGATTAATCAGTTAATGTGCATGAAGGATTTGGAAGAGCTACTTAAGTGCTGATCATTAACAATAATTTAGCCTATGCAATGTTTTACTATATGCCAGACAGAAGCATGGCTGCAAAGCCATATCAAAAACTTGCTGAAACTCTGATTGCAGTGAAAGAAGTAAACAGGTCAGGTGCCCAGCAGATAGATACTAAAGACCTTGTATAGTATGTCACACTTGCAAGAATGAGGACTTATTCAGAGGTGGCAAAAAAATAACAAACCAACCAAACCAACCAAAAACCCAAACATATTTCCATATGTATTGCCCGGTAAAATTCAAGTTCTGGTAAAATTCGAAGATTTAGAACATTGATCAAGATGCTTCTAGCATTGCTAGGAGCTTTCAGATACCTTTTTTCCATCATGTCAGTGCAAGAAGAATGACTGCTAATTAAATAAAGGGAGATGTAAGACCTTGAGAGATGATGGAGGCCAAGAACTTGATGACATTTTGAAAAGGTTACTTATGTATCACAGCTATATGGATACACATTTTTAAAAAGAAGCTAGGAAGTGTAAAGGAGGATAATCTTTGAACAATAGATAGACACTTTTTAAAAATAAAATATGAGTTGTAAATCTTTATTCAGTATAAATGTCTAATACTTGTTGAATGTTTTTTTTCTGGTTTCCTTTTCATAATTTATTGCCAATCAATTTTTTCAATTCTCCTTCAGATGATAGCAGACACTACTGCAGTCACAATACTGAGCTTATGCTGATGCATTTTGATCGTGTATAGCTTGTCCTGCAAATGATACCTGCCAATATATTGGACTTATATTTATAGACAGGAACACTGTCATGCTTGATTCTGTCAGAAGAAGTGGAAACCTTTGATTTAGGCATGGGATGCTCACTCACTCAGTATGGTTATTTAATCAAATCATGATGTTCTTTTCATGTTTTCCTGTTGGCTTAATTGAGGTCATTATCTGTCAATATAACTTACATGAAAATATGATGACATGGGTAATGCTGGCAATATTGCATGGAGCAGCATTAAACACTGGGTGAAGATATGGAGTGGAAATGACATATAATGCATTTAGTGCAATTATATTGGACAAAGTTATCAGCTTCAATAATAAAAATATGCATGGGAACACAAAAAAAGCTACGTGTTTTGCAAGTATTACAATAAAATTGTTAAATGTTCATAGAATGTCTTATAGAACTGCTAACACATTTTAGATTGTCATTTGACTGATATATAATTAAATACTGGTGGCTGGAATATACAAAGTATTTTTACATTGTACTACAAGGCTTCCAATGCTTCGAGCTTGAAATATTTCATATTGAATTATGAAAAAAAGAAGGTGAGCAACAGAAAGGTGAGATTTTATTTGTCAGAACTCCAACTATAAATGCTTCATTGCTAATGACAGCATTTAAACTATTGAAAATCAGTAACATGACCAAGGAAGTAATTTTATAAAATATACAGTGCAAATCTGGAATGTTTTTCCTGAGTTTTATGAAGTAGAAAATATGGGGTTTAGTGGTTTAGAATGAAAGAACTATTCCTGAGACTAAGACAAATTTAAAACAATGCAGATGAAAGCAGCTGTTAATAAACTGCTTTCTTTACCAAATGAAAAAACTTGTGGGTTTTTTTTTGTTGTTGTTTTGCATTATCATCATGACAGTCAATTAAGTATAGCTAACTCTATATTGTGCAAATTATTGAAAAATACATGAACATTTTCCTCTGGTCTGACATTTATTGTTTCAAATGGGTCACAAATATTGTTTGGTGGGCACAAATATGTCTAAATAATAACTGTTAAAAATTAATTAATTTTCATTCTAAGATGTATTGAGAGTTTTATATTAAACAAGCTGCAGAAACTTCTGAGATAGATACCATCACACCCAGAATCACAGAATATTCTGGGTTGGAAGGGACCCACAAGGATCATTGAGTCCAGCTCTTAAGTGAATGGCCCCTATGCCCACAGCATATGAAACCCACAGCCTTGGTGTTATTAGCTCTAACCAACTGAGAAACACAACTCTACTATTCACTTTGAATGAATATTGTCTTAAGAGTCTTCCTTCTCTCTACTGAAGGGAATAACAAAAATTTTCTTTATCATGGCTAAAGAAAATCCAACATGAATACATTAAAAAAAAGCAAGAAAAAAAGAAACAAAATGTGACCATTAGTGACGGGTATTACTTCTGAAATTTGTCAGTCATTTCTTGGAAATCTCCTATCTGAGTACATGGATCTTTCTAAAGAGAGATCAAAGTACTGAGGGCAAATAAAACATTAATATTCTATAGAAACAAAAAAGATTGGATTGTAGGAAAACTAAGCAATAGCACTGCAGAAGAAGCAGAAATGAGTTAAAAAAGAAAATATGAACTGCAAGTTACTTCAGAAGTCTGAATAAGGAAGAACATGAATAATTTTGAAAATACTTCTGCCAGTCGTACAGCACAGGTGTTTATCTTTTTTCAGACTTTGTTAATGTTCATCACTTGAGAAACACAAGTGTACTATCAGTTCTCTTTTCTGTTTTAATTATTTTAATTCTGATCAGCATTAAGGAAATTAGTTATTGATTTTGTTGACATTCATAGCTAATCAATTTTTTCAATGTTTCAGAATAAGGTATCTGTTGCAATGCACTTTGCACAGTGAAATTAGTCAAACGACCTAAAATAATGCAGACTCATTACTAGAGCAGGCCAAGATGGTTTCTCTTTGGAAAATGCCAGGGCTGCTGTATCAAGTTTTGCAATAGAAATTTATTGCTTCCAGTGTATATCTGAAATTTTTTTTTGAAGTTGTCATGGTTTAACCTCAGCCAGCACCACACAGCCTCCTTCTCCACCAGTGGCATGAGGGAGAGAAGCATAAGGGTAAAAGTGAAAAAATTCATAGATTGAAATAAAACAGTTTCAAGTAAAGCAAAAGCTGCACATGCAAGCAAAGCAAAACAAGAAATTAATTCACTGCTTCCCATAGGCAGGCAGGTGTTCAGCCATCCCCAGGTGAGCAGGGCCCCATCATGCATAGTGGTTACTTGGGAAGACAAACACAATCACTCCAAACTTCCTTCCCTTCCTCCTTCTTATGCCTACTTTATACACTGAGCATGATGTCATATGGCGTGGAGTATCACTTTGGTCAGTCTGGGTCATCTGTCCCAACTGTGTCTCCTCCCAACCACCCATGCACCCCTAGTGTCCTCACCAGCCTGGCAGTATGAAAAGCAGAAAAGGCTTTGGCTCTGTGTAACACTGCTCAGCAATAACAGAAACACCTCTATGTTATCAACACTGTGTTCAGCACAAATCCAAAACCTAGCCTCTGTGAAGAAAATTAACTCCACTCCAGCCAAAACCAGCACAGAAGGGAACACATTTTTGGCCAAATGTGAGGAAAAAAATCACATATAAAAATCTGGTCTGATGGTTAGGTCATATGCCTTAGGTTTAACAGGCAAGATGAAGTGCCTCCTCTCTCAGATTCATTCCTCCTTTCTCAGCATTCATGACACGTACTTACGTGTGTCATAGGGTGAGTGCCATTAGCTCTTCTATACATTGACTTCCTCCTCACTACGGTTTTGCAAGCTGTTCTGTACTTTACCCAGTCTTGAACCAAAAGACTCATCTGTATTTTACAGACTGGCAAATTTGTTTCTCATCCAGCTCCATTTGTAATTATTTTTTTTTTCTTGTTAATTTTGAAGGTCTTCCTTTAAGTTCTTGAAACATGATGAAATTGAGAGAAATCTGCAGATATTATTCCATTCTCTCGCTTCCCAGTAAGTAATGACCTACAGCCACTTGTTTGAGCATAGGTTAAGGGCTTAAAGAGGACTACTCTGGTCAGGTCTAAGAGCCCTTCCCAAAGCTCCATGGAAAATAAAAAAACAACTTTAATGCAGTTGATTTTGCAGAGTAGTGACTTACCGTGACTGGCAGTTACAGATATATAAATTCTGGGCAGGTAAGTTGGGGTTTGGTACAACAAATCTCAACTCTAGTCTCCTTCACAGACACCAACTTTTTGCAATTCAGCTGGTGGTTGGTAATTTATTTCTCTAATAACAAAACTGCCATCACACCAATTTCTTGACAGTACTTCCAGCTGTACTGCTGTCTGAAATTAGGTTCTTCATCATTTAAGGTAGAATTAGGAGAAAATATGCACTAAATGAAGCATTTTATTTTTTAAATTTGGAAGACTATAAATATATAAATACAAATATAAGTATTTATTCAGTCCTGTTGGAAACACAATCACTATATTTGTGCTGGGAAGCAAAATAGTTCAGGTATGGGTTCAAGAGCTCTCTGTGATTAACCATACTGTTAATTGTTAGCACAATATGTACCTTGGTTTTGTACTGTGCCAGCTGTGCCTCAGCACAGTTGGGGAGTCACTAGAGACAGGAGATCATTCCTAATAGTCCATTTGGACTTGGCTACTCTCTTCTGGGAGGAAAGAGGGCTTAGCTCTATGGACCAATATGAGCTATGCAGTGCCAGCTGGCCTCAGGTCCACAGAAAGATCACAGACCATTTAATTTACCAGTGTAGGTGTAGCCAGAACTGTGGCCAGCACAAGAAGAGCTGAAGCAGAAGAGTTTCAGAAATCAAGGGTGTTTTCACCTTAATATGAACAGCACTCAGAATCACCTTTTCCCAGACCTGCATAAAAGGTCTTTCTTTTCTTGAAAATAAAATATAATTTTGAGGTTTGAAAGAATTATCTTTCACCTTCTAATTTAAACTGGCCAAGCTAGGAAGTGCTCTAGGGAAGCATTTTCATGGTATTCTGAGTGATTTCATACTTATCTATTTAATTATCTTCACTCATAATAAACTCTGCCTTGTAACAGTAAGCAGTGCTCTACCTTGTTCTAATTAATGAATCAGTTAATGGACAACCTGCAGAGTCAGAGTATTTAGAGAGCATCTAGTTAATTTGGTGAAACATACTGATGGTGTTGAGCTGCCCAACATTTGGAATGACAAAGTTGTCCTTCCAAAGTGAAACCAGTGGCCACTGTCAGTAAACCTGGAGTCAAAGACAGAGAACTGCTTCTTTAAATCTATCACAGTGCTGAGAGATACTATACTCCAAATGCTGCTTCTTTGAAGACACTAATGAATAATACATCACAGACAGGAAGAGGATACCTTGTGACTATGTATTAGGATGTAGTTCTGAGGCACAGCCTCAGCATATGGCTCTTGGTGCTGAACTCATTTGTGTATTGATATCAGACAATTCTGGGATCCTAAGACCATGTACAGTAACTACAGATAATAAGCAGAGAACAGTGTATGGTGCTAGCAAGTAATCAAAAATTTGGTGCCTGTGTTTTGGAAGGGTACCAGGCAAGGTTACTCCAGTCAAACAAATGTCTTTCAAGCGGTGTCACACATAAAACAGGAGATGAACATTTGTAGTGGTAAGATGGAGTTTGGATAGCAAATAGCTAAACAGAAAAAAATAAATAACATTTTGTGCTATACTGTAAACAAGAAAGCTTCTGGGGATTTAATTGGTTTGTTTGCATGAACATCAGGGAGAAGCAATTAGAAAGAACATTATAGGGAAGATAATTTCTATCCCTTGCAGAGGATAACCTCTTGAAAAATAATAAAGATCAGGTATTATCAGAAATAAAGGCACTCAAACAATTTGATAGACTGATGAGCAGTAGGTCCCAAGCACAGGACTGTACATGTGTCTGAGTGCTGGAGTTTGAGAGTGAAGCTTTTGAGAGTATAACAGAGGTTTGCTATTTTTAATTAAAGTATTTTGTATTTCTGACTCCTCAAGTTTGTGTGAGTGTTTGAGGGGATGACATGTATCTACCTAATATTACTTGGAGAAAGATCTTGGACACTGAATACTGACAAATTTTCTTAGAATAACAGGTACAATGGCTGAAACAGTAATTAAAATATAATTTGTAAAACTTCCTGATGTAAGGAAAACAAACAAGCTTGACTTCACACAAAAATACAATGGGGTTTTGGCCCTAAAGTGTTTCCAGCGTGTGTAAACAAAATAGTAGGCAAAACAGCATTGTAAATACTGAATGTGGTTTTCAAAGTATTTGCTAAATCCCATATGGAAAGATTTTGGGCAAGCTAAATAATGATTGATTTACAGGAAAATTACTATCATAGACTAATAACCAGGTAAGGAATAGAAAAGCATTCAAATTTCATCAAGAAAAGGAAACTGAGATTGCCTGACCTTTCGTTTCATTTACATACCGTTAAAAATATTCATGTAAAAGAAAGGAGCAAAAAGGTTGCAGAATCTGTACATGACACAGTTATTAAATAATTGACCAACTCAGGAAACTTCAGAAATACCTAAGAACATTAGAATAGCTATACGGGGTCAGATTATAAATCAGCTTTCTCCAGGACCCTTTATCTGATAGCAAACATACAGGAAAAGAACATACCAAGAAGAAAGGTAAACATTATTACTTCTCCTGGTATACCTTCCTAGCTTCTGGCTATCTGCAGAACAGAGACCTACCAAGACAGAAGATCTATCAGAGACTTTATGTTTAGTAGATTCAGGGAGTCTAGCAAGTTGGATATGCAGATTGATGGCAAGTGAAATTCAATAAAGATAAATGCTAAGTAATGCATATTCCAGTAAATAATTTGTTTTAAATTAGCTGAAGTCAGTCTGGGAAAAATAAAAAAGTAAATAAATTTAAAAAAATCTAAGAGTCCAGTGTGAAACCTTAATTCTTTGTCATTTTATATTAACTATTTGTATTGCAACACAATCTCAGACACTGATCATGCTTCTACTAAGCACATCCATTACAAAGAGAGAGTAAAAACTCTGCAGCCTGAAAGACCTTGCAATCTAAGTGTACCAATAGACAGGCAGATGTAGAGGAACAAGAAAACAATAAGGCAATATTGATTGGAAGGATAAGCAGTGGTGTCAGATTAATTGACCTTTGTTATTCTGCATTGGTGGTCAAAAAGGAAACAACATGTTAGCATGTATAATGCCATTACATGAGTCAATGAGTTCTAATCTTACCATCTCAAAAGGCTACAGTAAATCCAGAAGGAATTTAGAACCAGATGACAGAAATTATTCAGAAAACAGATATGTGGAATTCAAAGGTTGTGCATAGTTAATTTAGACGGGGAAATGTGATTTCAAGATGTGAAATAATAAAGAGTAATAATGACATGCAAAGACTGTGTCAAGTAGATGTCCCTAATTAACTGTTTACTTTTGTAGGGCATAGCAGACAAAAATTAAAAAAACCAGTATTTGAAATGTAATTTTTCCTCACATGCTGCATTCCTAATATATGGAATGAGCTATTATTGTCTGATGTCACTGTGTCTGATGTTGCTTCAGTCCCTTTCAAACTGGAGCTGCAGGTTAATCTGGATAATACCATGTGTAATTGTGATTCTCTTCTTTTATGCATCTCTATGCATCCAGCATCATCCAGCCACTCTCTCCTTTTGAGAAGGACAGGAGAATATTTTCCTCATGAACAGTTTAGCCAATAATTGTCCAGCACAGGGTTTCTTGCTGCTGTCTCTGAAGCCCTAATAGATACCCACCTAATCCTAGAAAAATAGGACACCAGGTGAGGTTGGTCTGATCTAGAGCTGGAATTGCTGTGACCTTTAATGAGAAACTCTATGAAATATTAGAATTGAGATTATAATGTATTCCTATAAATAATTGGCAACGTTTAGTTTTTAGCATGTAATTTGTTCTCATTTCTGACTCACTACCTGATTGCAGCAGGACTGATGCAAGCATTTCTGGGATGTCTTTCCTTCTCCCTCTCTTCTCTGCTACTATGAAAGAAGGGAGAGGAGGGAGAAAGGCAATGTTGAACTGATTTAGTTACAAATGTACTGCTAACTTCAAGAACAATTAGGAACTGCACAATGAATAATTCAGCATTTTGTCACTTCAGGGGCTTCCCATTCTGCTTTTATAATTCAGAACACTTCCTTCCCTCCCCTTTCTTGTTAAGGAGAAATCCTAGCTGGAGAGGCACTCTCCAGGGACTGACTGCTGCTTAAGATGCAGGTGGCATTCCCCTGGGGTTTGCAGGCAGCCCCAGCCGGGGGCATGTTGACTGTGTGCATGTGGGACCTCTTGGGACACGGCCTGGTCATGCTCACGCAACTACAAAACTTAAGGAGGCATTTCCTCTTAAAATGCTTTTTAATTTCTTATTCCCTACATTGTTTGAGGAACAGGACATAATATGAAATTAAGGGGAAATTGTATTATCTGAGAATCCTAGAGTGCTAATAATTTACAACAGGATTTTTTATTTATTTTTTTTTTCTCCAGCAGAGAAAACTGTTACTCTGTAACAACAGGGTCTGATTCAAGACAGGAAAAGTAAGAGATGAGTGGGCAGCCGGCAGTACAAGTGCAACAATTTTCTAGCACTTAGTTTATCTGAGAAGCTGAAGACCTCTTGTTGTCCTTCAAATGAAATTGCAGTCATTCAATGATGTTTATATGTACAAAACACCCTAATAAACAAACAAAAAACCTTTGCAAAAAACTCTTTTCTGCTCTTGCTACTACTGTCAGTAGACCACTGTATTGTGGTGACAACACATTGAACAAAAACCCCCTGTATTTAAAGAAAAGCTTTAAAATAGGCTTCCAAGGACAACATATTGTTCCAGCTCAGAATAGAACCGTGCTTTTTAAAAGTCAAGGCTTGCAAGTCAGTCTATTTATAGTGCCAAGATTTATTATTTCAGTGTTCAAATTTATATACACAACACTAAATATTATGTTATAAGGGAATAGTCAATGTAGCCAGATAAGTGCTTTTATTTGGGGATTTTTTTTTAAATATTGTACAGTCACTCAGTATATTTTCCAGCATAGGTTTTAAGGAATTAATCATTGCACCTGAAGTGTTGCAAATGAGATATTAGAAAATCTTTATTCACTGTAATATTTTTTTGTCTAGGAAATAAGTTACACGTACTAACAAAATGGTCTGCCTTGTTGAACATCCCTTCAGAGCTCATGGGCCACTTCAGTCCCCTCAGAGCACAGAGAATTTGAGGCAGATTCTAGGCTGATTGCAGATCAGGGCAGATATATTTCTTAGTGCCTCTTCTGCAGTCCTATCTTTCCAATGTGTCTCTGTAGGAAAGCACTCAGGTGAAACACAGCAAACATTGGCTTGGTTTGTTGAATTATCTCAGAGCTGTGGTTTCATCAGCTAAGGCTGGATGGCCATTGAGCAGAGAAAACTCCTCCTTTGCTCCCAGATAAGAACTCCTGAATTCTTTGATGCGAGGACCGCTGTTATCACCCTGGCTAGCCTCCATGACAGCGGTCACTGGGCAGGTGGGGAACAGCCCCAGAGCTGGAAGTTGGGGCTGCACCTTAGAGCTTTCGCTCTACTCCGGGCTGGTCCGTCGTCGCAGTTGGGAAGCAAGGACGAGGAGAGTCTCAGTTGGGGTGCCACAGTCCAAAGCTTTACTGAGCCTCAGGGGAAGCAGACCCAAAAGAGCCTTAGGGAAGCAAACCCAAAAGAGCACCTCTGGGCTCTGTGCAGTAACTTTTAAGCAGGGGTGGAAACATAGGAGGAGCTAGGGGTTAGCCAATGGGCAACTAGGACAGGAGGAGTCAGGGAGGGAGTGACACACTAGAAGAACCAATGGTAACAAGGGGTGGAGTTGGAAGGGTCACATGTACGAATGGGACATCAAGGAAAAGGGGAAAACCCAGGAGGGGCTTGGTGATTGACATAGAAAGGACTGGAACAAAGGGAGGGGTTTGAGGGATTGACAAGACCGGGGGTGTAAACCTTTTACAGAACATACCATTTTAACTATAGAGGTGAACAGAACACTCCCAGCTCAGAAGATACACCAACATGATTCTTCACTGTGGTCTTTCAGATCATGGCATTCATCCTATTAAAAGGCAAACCCAGTGGAAAAATAACTGTTTGGTTTTTTTTTTTAGCAGAACAGTCTCTGATGTGCCTGATCATCATCAAGCAGTGGTACAGTGCTGTCATGGTAGGAGGTGGGCAGGAGCATCACATGGGTTGGATCATCACATGGGTTTCAGTTCAGCTTCCACCATCAGGCAGCTATACCCTCAGTTACTTACTTTCATACATCTCTCTTCCAGGATTCCACACTGATCCTGACACACCAACTAAAGGCACAGGATGATTGTCATTCATACTCTCCAGTTTGTACTTTGAGCCTTAGTTTATATGATGTTAAGAATTGTGAATATTGAAGTTTGAATATACCCCTGTGACATTTCAACACTGTGTTTCATAGGATATCATGCTACACAATATTTCAGGAGCTTTCACATATTTGTAAGGCTGTTTGTAATGTGAAGTTGAATCATGCAGACAGTAGAGAATAGCATATGTCTTCAATGATCCTTAACTGACAATTTTGCCAATTTTTAGTATTGCAACACTTCTGCAGATAAGGCTATAAGAGTAGGTTGTTCCATGAACCACAGAACAGATGAAATTAGTCATTAGCTGTGACTACCCAAAGCTGTGCACGTTTGTGTTTGCCAGTCAGTATGCTTGGCTGACTGGCCAGTAAGTATGTGTGTTCTGCTGCCAAAACACGACATATAACAGATGAATTCTGCCTGTCTTTCCCTTTCTGGCATTCTCCTTTAACCAAGCAATATTCTTCATGAAACTTGAAGGAATTTCATTGTCTTTCATGTTTCAACTTCTCTTTCCAATTAATTTCAATAATGCAAAAGGTAGTTAAGTGTGGTCTGACAAGCAAATATACAATCAGTTAAGCTATATATACCTTGAGAAACCGATGTCGAAATGCAGACTAAAAATAAAATACTGGGACAATCCTTTCTTCTAACTGTAGTTAGACTCTACAGTGCATATTTATAAAAGTCATGATACGTTTGAGAAGAAAACAGTCCAGTTTTGAAAGAATGTCCAAAAGCTTTTGATTCGGGGTCTTATCTCCATATCTTTTTTGTCTATACATTCCTATTGATGTTTAACGACTCTCCTGTATGTCTTCAGTTACTGGGTCTTTCACTGCAAATCACATAACTTTAGGCAATGGTAATATTACTATGCTAATATTGTTATAATATGCTATTAATCAGCATTATATAAATATTTCATAAGTTAATTGCCTGAAATTATGAGTGCCATAAAAATGTTATAAGAGGAACTCCACATGAGTAGAGACAATGCAGTCTGTTTTCCTGCTCTGACAAACCTTTATTCTCAGAAGCTTGTTCATTGTTTCCCATTATGTCAGGTAACCTGATAAAAGATACTTCATCTCCCTACAAAGCCTATCTTTCTCATGTGCCTACAACTATTTTGGCTACAACACTGCTATTGATGACTAATGGTGCAGTCAGTCCCTGAGCTGTGCTGCCCTGTGAGGGAAAACAAGTTAGCTGGTTTTGTGACTTCTAAAGCTGCATGCAGCTTAGGATAATATTTGTACCACTTTAAAATATTTAAAGGGTCAAATTTCACAAGCAAGTGAGTCTTCAACTCTTTTCTCTAGTCCTGGCATCTCCTCCTTCACCTTTGTCCCAAATGTGTTCCTCCCCATGTAGGTATTTTCAAATGACCAGCTTCATTCCCTTACATATTCTCTCACCCTTCGGATAGGTTGCTCCTAATGAAGTGCTAAGCTCTCCTGTGTTTCTGGTTGACAGCTAGTATGTCAATCCATATACCATCTTCAAAACATATTAATATTTTCTCATTGTCTCCCTCAATTTTCATGTGTATTTTCATATTTATATTGGTTCTCTTGACAGATCATCTTTTTTTCTCATGTTTGCATAGAGAGCATTACAATAGGTCTGGAGTCTGGCTATGACAGGGAACTCTGGCATATTAGTACATTATGATAGTGAACACAGGAGGGTAAAATAAACCCTCTATCCTAGTGGTGTTAAAGAGTACAGATAGAAATGTAAAATTCTCATCAGTTTTGTATGTGTCTGTCTATATAAATCATAAAATCATAGAATATTTCTAGTTGGAAGGATCCATAAGCATCATCTAGTCCAAGTCTCAACTACATATATACAGAAAAGTATGTATGTGTGGTTAAGAGACATTTAATATCTTTCCCCCTATCTTGAATTTGGTTATGGTAATTCTGATTTTTAGTTCCAAAGCCCTGTGAACTGTGTCAGTACCACTGACAGATGGCTGAGGGAAAGACATCCAGATCTCCACAGTAAAAATCATTTAGACAGAGTGGCTGAACTAAGCATGTGCTTCGTGAAGTTGGAGAGAAGATAACAGAATGTTATGACTAGCACATTTCAACAATCCATTTTTAGAAATGTCAATTGCTCTGAGTTAGTCAGGAAACAACAGTCCTTCACAGTGCACAGACCCTAACCCTGAGTTTGAAGGATGTCCATTGCCAGCTGTTGCCAGAGAGTAGTAGGTGTGATGCCAAACACCTCCGAACTGTTTCTCATCCTACATGGTGCTGGCAGGAACCACCACTGCAGGTTATACACCATGTGCACAGAGTTCAGAGCACGCATGAAATCCAGACTGATGTCTAAGATTGCATAATATCTGGAATAACTTTAGTACAGACCTGGCATCCAGAGTCTTAGCTCATTCAGATTATTTAAATGGTTCTATATCTCCAGTTTTGGATCCTGTCACAAAACCAGTACAATCCTCACTGTCCTAGTCCCATTAGCACCACACTTTGTAGGTTAACCTTGTGACTAATATATATTTTTGTTAAGTAATTTGGACAAATGATAATTAGATAAATAATTCTGTCCATCTAAACATCTCCTATTTGAAAACATATATTTCAAATATCCACCTAAACTTGGGCAGCAGTCCAGAATGCCTTCTCCTACTCCATTCCTCAGCAACATGGAAGGGTTTCACAGAGGTTGACACTTCACTGCCTGTCCAGGAACTACAGGCTCTTGGATAAATACAGTAGATGCCAGTTTCACAACAAACCAAAAGAAAATAGCTTTAGTTAAAGTAAGTATTAGATCTATTAACTTCTTGACAAAGGATATTGTGGACGAAAAGATGCTTTTTCTTTCAGGGGAAATAGTACAAAAAAAAGAAATATTCTTTGGAGATTACTAAATAGACCAGGTATGTAAATTTGACAGATCCCCATCTGCAGAAAATAGACAGGTTAGATGTGGCAGACAGTGAGAGCTTTGGCTCATCGCTTTCCATCCAGGATGAGATATTACACCTGCTGTAACACAAACTACTATGGAGGAGTTAGAGAAACTGGGAACTGAGGGAGGAGTTTGGCAGAGGGATCCACAGAGGGAACGGATGTACTGCTTCTGTGCTAATGAAGCTATAAAGGGCTTTGCAAGCCCAGCAATAAAGGTCTTCATTTTGCACCCCACAAAATGGAGTCCAGGCCATCTATTCCTGCAGTTAAAATTGAGGAAAATGCTATTTTTTCCCTGTTCTTGCACTTGGTGGCTTGTTTTTGCCCTTGTCTTCCATTTGCCTGGCATAGGCTTACAGTTACTGGATTAGGTGAACTCTTGGTCTGAAGCAGTACATCTGTTCTTGCTTACTTTAACTGCTTAGTCCTGTAAGCACCTGAGTTCTGTAGATATCTTTTAGTCTGGTGTGGAAGTTCATTAGGTGTACATATTTTTCCCCAATGAAAGTTCAGAATCAGATGAGTCTCCAGTTCCTTCAAGAAATCTGCTTAATTTCCAAACAAGCCAGCTAATCAATGCTTCCCATGGTAAGAACATTTGCTCAGGCAATAGGGGACCTACTTGCCAGGCAACTCATTGCATCTTTGACATTCTTGAATGCTATCACATACTCAGTCTCCTAATATATACCTAAATCTGCAGTTTTCTCTTTGTGAAAAGAAAAGCTTATTCAGATGCCAAAAATATTTTTGCCTAGATTGCAAAAAATCCTTTATTTCCAGCCCTCAGTAAGAAGTGGAACTGTGCTGGTTTGTTCAGGCTTTTCTCCTTGAGGCACTTTGCATGTATCACAGAAACCTGATGCTTTCTCTTCCATTTTCTTCCAATTTTACAAGCAAGCCCACCCTGGGATGCTGTATCACAACTACCAACCCTGAAGCCTTGGCAGATTAACTAAGAAGCCCCACAGAGCCTGCTAACATCATATAATTGACTGAGGAAGTGCTTTTAAAGAGTGCTTTTTTTTAAAGAGTGCTTTTAAAGAGCAGAGAGGGGAACCCCCTCACTGCTAGACTCTCATCATTGGCTGTTTGCTTTTTGAAAGCTTTTTTTGGGAAGAGAAAGGTGCAGGATGGAAGGAGAATGAAACCTTGACTGCACTTTTCACTGCTTTCAGAAGGAGAATCTTGGCAGTATTCATGCAGGCTGTTTTTGTTTGGTCACTTGTTTGGATTGTTTGCCTGTGCTTGGAAGCAAAGCACATTCAGAAAAGTAATCTTATCACATGAGAGGGCAATTAGACATTTTGTAATCCTATCGCCCCTGTGCTGAAATTACCATGCCCAGTTAGCAATAACTCTGCTTCTAAGAACAGAGCGAGCAGCAGCACAGCATGAATTATTTAACTCAATTCTGCTCTTCCTGTTTTCTAGTCACTGGAATAATACTGGCACCACAGACAGTAATTATCACTAGCATAGAGAAGAAACAGTTAATGGAACCTGTCTTTTAAATCAATATTATTAATTCAAGGAAAGAAACAGCATGTACTATCTGACGCCTATGGAGTTTTGATCTGGGCTTGATGTCACGCTGAAGTAAGTGGTTGCCATGGAGATTGGAGCTTGTGTCTGCGTATCCCTCCCTGCCAACGAGCTGTGAGGAGTGTTTTTGGAGAGGAAGTGCCCATCTGTAGTCAATCACTATTGTTCTGGCAGAGCCACATGCCGGCCTCGCTGCAGCCCTCCAAACTGCGTCACGACACAGCAGTGTCAGCGCCTCTGAATAAAGGCTCCCTGTTGAATCAGATTTATCCACCCTGCCATTTTCACTGTCAGTTGATTATCTGCTTGTATTTTCTGGCTGTGCTAATGCAGTCTCTTAGCACTGTTATCATAGAATCCCTACAGCTTTATATCTCACAAAGCTGGGTGGATGTTCTTTGCTTGCTTTCTTTGTCATCCTCTCCACTTGATCAAGGGAAAGCACCCATAGTACGTCAGCTACTTTGTTTGTTTTCTTTCCTCTGAGACGCACAAGACCTTGAAAGCCTGAATGTACTTTCTCTTCTGTACAAATTCATAGTAACTGAAAACTGCTTGTAATAGATCCTTGTATTAAATCATCATTATTAATTGCCATCATATGTTTCTAGAACAAAGACTGGCAGTTTGGCACAGTCCACCATGATTACTGAATATACCTGTTTATTAATCAATTAAGTAATGGACTAGCATGCCAGTGGCATATGAAATCAGGGTATTATTACTAACTGGAAGATGTCAGACAAAATTGCTTCTTCTGCTGAAGACAATACGATGAGACATCTTCCTGAATACCAGGTGGAGTTTGTCAGCTTATTTTCTTTTCCTCCTTAAGTACGATATCCAAAGTAACATCTGATAAATTTTGGCCACAGATTCTAGAATGCGACTGTCTTGAATGCTATGCCCAGAAAAGATCACCTATAATAGAACGAGAGGACTTATTTAATGATTTTCCCCGTTATTTTTCTTCTCTTCCCCCTCATTGTTCTCTTCTCTTTCTCTATTTTGTTTATCTCTTATGTCACATAAAGGTGCATTTAAACTATCTAAGCTTGCATTGAAAGCAATGCAAGAGGTTTTCAGAACAGCTGCTACGTGTCCTCGTTCTGCTATCATTCTTGGAAATGACTGAACCTTTCTTTCAGAAACATCAAAGTGAATCAGTTTTAAGCAGATACCTGGCACGAAAAATGGCAGGAAAAACAATTAATGTTTAGTAAATTCCAATAAGAGTAAACATTTTGATTGTGAAGAATGTGCCTGCCGGGGATTCTGGGTTCTTACCTATCCACTGAACATTGTCGAAATGCACTGTTACTGGTGTTAGGTTGATTACAGCTTTGAGTACTCCCAGCCCGGGTGTAGGTGCAGCACTCACATCTCAGCTTGCATTGTACGCTAACTTTCCTAGTTACATATTGAATGCATTTTCATATTTGCAGTCTGCCTTACTGCTATAAACAATACAAAACTTCCTCTAGTCCTAGATGGTGTGGCTCAGGCAGGACTACTGTGGCAGTATGATTGCCAACTGCAGGGACGCACAGGAAAAGAACAATGCCTTTCCCTCACTACTGCCCCGTCCAACATGTTTTATTTATATCTCTCATTCCAGCTGGCATGCACACTGGCAACTCAGGGATCTCTGACCCTGAACTAAACTGCTGCAGGGCTGATCAGGAGACTTGGCAGGTACTTGGTGAAGCTGAACTCCTCAGAAGATGTTCTAATTTTTCTGACTCTATGAATTTTAAGAGAAATTTCAAAGAGATGTTTCTAAAAGCTTTATCATGTATATGAGAAACATGTTTTTACCAGTAGATTTCCCAAAGAATTAACCTATCGTGATTTTTCATTGTAATTGTGTGTTTTGCTATTTTGTGGGGATTGAATGATCATTTTTGAGCTTTTGAGGCAGCCATTCTGAATGCAGAGGCCAGTCAAACCCACACAATTAAAGCTAATTTGCAAGTAAAAAAGCAGTACATCTAAGCCAAGCAAGGAAATACAAGCTTTCACTTCTGAGAGTGGAAAGCTGGATTCCTAGTCATGGGAAAAAAGAGACCCAAGCAAAAACATTACCCTCTAGGTGAAAACCCCTGGTCCTTGGAAATCATGTAAGGATTATCAGGAAAACAAACAATAGTTGGAGAGATGGATTAAGATAAATAGATTTATAATTTAAAGTGTACTTAAATTATCCATCGGAAATGCACTGAAATTGACATATTCCCAGAGAATTTTGACATTTGCATTTTGACAAGGCTTTCCATTAGAAAACATCTAGGTAGGTTTACTTTCTTCTATACAAGATTGGTAATTTTTCACCTGGTTGACTGAAAGTCCTAGCACATCAGCTATAGGAGACCTTGCACTATTTTTTCTTTAATAATTGCTCAGATGGTCTACCTGTCAGCTATCTCAGGCTTATTGGATCTCCAGCTTTGAAACAACCTACCAAGGGGTGACTCCAACTCTGAATGGGAAATCCATAATAATTTTGGTAACCAATGCAACATTTCTGGTGAAGCAGGACATATGCAGGTGAATATGGGTTTCTAGACAAAGATACTTCATCCTCTAAATCAAAAGAATTCTCACGGGGTACTTGTCACACTTGAACACCATTCATTGACTTAAATTATAAGTATTTCTGGGGTAACGTTCACCTCTTCTACAAAAGATGACTAATTCCAGATATAGGAAACTGTTTTGTGCCTCCAGCCTGAAAGATTTGATTTTATTGCTCTACTACTCTTCAAAACTAGCACTGGCAAAGAGAGACAACTGCTGAACACAATTACAATTCCTTTTGTCTTTTTAATCTGGCCCATTATACAGCAGAGAACTAAGATTTTTCATGACATGAAGAAGTCTGTATGTGGGCTAACAAGCAATTGTATTGGTGTTAGTCACCAATTTTGAGACACTGAGGTGTGAAGCTGCTTTCTGTTTGCTTTTTCAGAAATTTGAGTTCAGAATTCTTTTTGTGTAATGCAAAACATTTGAGCCCCTTTGCAATCCTGTATCCTTTAAGTCCTAGGACTTCTGATTCTAGAACTGCTCCTTTGTTGGAAAGTTTTTGTATTTCAAAATTTCAAAATAAATAAAATACTGTAGAATTTCAATTAATGTAAATACTTTAGTTTTATTAAATTAGCAGTTTGTTTACTCATTTTATTTTTAGGATGTCAACATTTTTAATAACATGGCCACCACTTAGCTTTTATATTATAAATGTAGCAAAGTCTTGAAGCTTTTTTTGGAACATAAAATGAATGAAGAATATAAATGCATGAACTTTTTTTGTTTCTACAATTTTTTTCAGTTCATTTGGATACTTTAGTGTCTTTTCACTACACTGTAAAGGACATGTTCAGCCTCTGTCAGTAGCCACGGCCTATTTTATGTTCTGAAAAATCTCCCAAAATGGCCCTCTCAAGCAACTAATGGCCCAATTTATTTACAACAGTGCCAAAAAAACTATTTTCTGGATGTTCATAGGTCAAGAACTCTACTGAAATAGAGAATGCCTTAAAGACCTATTGCACTGTTTATTATTTATTGTTTGTGTTGCACTCATGCCCTGAGGCCACAATCAAAATCAAGGAAGTCTAGGGAGATTGAAGGAATGATGATTTTGCTTCCATTTTGAGACTCTCCTCATAACTTTATTTCTCTATATACTGCCACTCCTTTCCTCTAAAACACCATTTTACTCTCCAAACAATTTTCCTTTATAAAATCTCCTTTCATAAGCCTCTTATTTCCATTTTTTACCTGACTGCTGTCTTGAGACCCATATTTAGAATAGTAGTTTCATCCAGTAAAAGGATACTTAAAATTGATGATGCATGATTTATCTATTTAGATTCTGTCTTCTTTTACATGCACACAAAATTCTCTATGATGCAAATTAAGTATCTGAGCAACTTCTCAGCATTTAAAAAAAAAAATCTCTTTTTGCAGGTGGTCTTTGGGAAGGGGGGTACTGCTCTTTGTACAGATCTGCAAGTCACTTAGGGAACTAGAGCAGTGTTCAACAGTCCTGAAGAGAAAGACCATCAGATCAATTGCATGTAGTATGATCCATTTCATTATGTTTCTTTTTTTACTCATCTGCTTCCTAGTCTTCCCAAAATTTCCCTCTGTTTTGACCTTTCTTTCAGTCATGCAATGAAATCATTCTGGGTGACTAAGACCCACCTACCTGCACGGAGATATTTTACAGGGATAGTGGAGAATTGGTGAGCAAAGCACTTAATATGAGAGTCTCAAGAGAAGCTAGTGGTAGTGAATTTGTCAGATAGTGTTTTTTTTGTAAGACATATAAATTTCCCCCTTTTTTCAAACTAATCTATAGAAACCACAGTACATTTACTGTAACAATTCAGTTCATGTGAATAAAAGCCTATTTATAAGTAGCTAATACTTGTCAGTGTTTGTGACTCTTCTTCCTTATATAGCACAAACTTTTAAGATAAGATAATATTTAACAATGAATACAGAATGAATTTGTCACTTGTTCTTATGAATGAATATGTTGTAAAGAATAACGTAACATAAATATGCTTGTACGTTCTATTGTGGAACAAAACATATGTGAAATTGTTCAGGCCTCCAGAATTCACATTACAATTCCCTCATCTTGAGGAGGAAAGATGGGTCTGAAGGGCGAACAGGATTAAGGGGGATATTTGAATTTTATGTAATTTTATGGAGTTAAGAGAGTGATTGGACAATAGGAATTAATCTATATTTGTTCTGGTTTAGGGATAAGTTTTGCAGGGGTTAATTATTATCATTCTCCATTCATTTCTTCTTAGTGCAATTGGTGGAACTGATTGTTATCCTTTTATTTTTTCCTAGTGTAAAATGTTATAATACTAGCTTTTTCTGTCCACTTGGTCAGACAGGAGTCCAATTACTTGTTAGAGCAGGAATTCATATTTCTGAAGTTTGATTCACTTAAAGCCTTTTTAAGCTTACACTCTGAGTCAGGATAAGCAGGATGAAGAATGAGATCACAGAGCACTGAGTTCAGCAGTGTTTTCAGCATCTGCATGCAATAATTTGATTTGACTGACTTGTATGGATCTGAGCCCAAAAACTACAGAAAGGAACCATTTAGGCTGTATTGGCTGACATTTGGAAGATGTTCCTACTATAAAAACTATGCTGATTACATTGTGCAATCATTTTCATAAGAGTAGATAGACTTGTCTCAATTTTGTGCCTTAGCTTATGTTCTTCTAGCCAGTTTCCATCCCACTGTGTGCAAAACAGTATGTACATCTTTAATGATTATATAAAGTTGGTTTAGAAAAATATCCACTACTCTATTCATCTGTACTACACGAAGGTTTGGTTTATAAGTGTCTGAAGAGAGAGAGAGAGAAAAAAAAAAAGAATAAAAATTGTACTTTATCTTCAGTACAATTCAGAATACTACACAAAACCTCCTACTCACCACACTTCAGTGAATCATGCATGTTAAGCATAATGATTCCTCTTTTTTTTTCATGTGTTTGATGCTAATGTTCTCATTTAAAATTATGTTACCTTCATTTTAAAAAGTTGACAAAATCAAATTGCCAAAAATATATAATAATGTAACTGAATAATTTTAACTCATTCTTAAAGCTTTTTTTTTTTTTTTTGTTTGTTTTACATT
>WEIV01023378.1:54518-68071 GCA_013390005.1 Calyptomena viridis
TTTTTTAAGATAGATGATGAATAGAAGGAAAAATAATGAAAGGTCTACATTTAAAATGTACTTTTAAAACATGTGTTATCTCCTTCCTTCTTAATTTCATAGAAAACACTCCTTGTGTTTATGGAACTTTTTAGAGTAGAAAGTCACGCCAATGACAACGTCAAGAGAATTATTATTTTCATCTGAATCTACTTCTTTTATCTACACTTTTATCAAGTGTCTTGAGGAACTGCTTTTCAAAATGATAGCTTTTGTCATACACTGCTAATTTTAGACCTTTCAAATTTTTTTTTAACTTTAACACATTTCAGGCCCATTAGAAGCTGGATGTATCCATTATATTAATGAGGAAAGCTTCATAACCACACAGAAACCTCCATGGACATTTTTAGAAGTGTAGAGCACTTGAGAATGACACTGCTGGGACTTGGGGGAATTGGAGGGAACTGAGATTCCTTTAACCCTTCTGGCCTCCATGGTGCACATCATTCTAGCAGATCAAATTTTAAAAAGACTAAAGACTCACTATTTTGCTGAAGAGAAGAGGATTTCCTAACCTGTGATTCTATCTTTAGCAGCCCTGAGAAGTCTTTCTTGAGAGAGATGGCACTGTGTCCCTTCACAACAGAACATTGACTATGTTAGCTAAAACTTCTGGGTTTCTGACCTATTGGTCAGAGATATTTCAGTCTGGAATTGTGGTAGATTTTCTGTGAAGATGTTTACCCAAAGCACTGGCTGACCAAACAGTTCAAGGATTCTTTCTAGATAGAAGATATACCACTATATTGTACTCATGGAAGATAAAATTTCAACACAATCGAAGATGAAAAGTGTTTAGAACCAGGTAGATGTTTTCTGACCAGTTTTCTCATGGAAGTTAAATTTATTTAAGTAATTAAATGTATAAGCAAATATTTTTATTTCAATAAAAGGTATTAATTTTTCAGGACAAAATAATACTGTATTTCAATATTTTAAAGATATCAAAGAATAATACATCATTTGCTAATGCAGCCAGAGGGATTAATTCAGATAAAATTTTCTTATGTATGAAGGAAAATGTCTCTCTTTGTGGCTACACACAGTAGAAATAATGGTACTAACTATGCATCGAAAGTCCTCTTTCTTTTAAGCCAACATCTCTAAATGATAATAGCAGAAAGGTAATTAAAGAATTTATGTGGATTCACTGGGTAGGGTTAATATGAAGCTTCCATTTTTAGAGTACAAAGAAATATAACAAAACCATATGAAATAATGTTGTACAGGTAGAAATTACATCATAAAGGTTTACAGCTGGCTTAAGTGTGCATTTATAAGTAGTAATAAACCCTTAAAATTGCCTTTGTAGCATTTCATAGTTCTTGCATTTAAAAGCATAAAATTGACCTAATATTAAAAATATGACTCACAAACAGATTTGTGAAAAAGGGTTAAATCAGTTTCATTTGCGATATATTATGTACTGTAGGTATTCACCTCTCTGTATAGTATATCTTAATAAGTTAATGAAAGCTTACAGCTGAATGTAATTTGGTATGAATGATTACCTGTTTGAGAGTTCACTCATTATTAGCTCTTTTATTATTCCAGTCATACAGTCAAAGAACTGAAACATACTGCAATACTTAGGTAAGCAGTCACAAGATTAATTTTCAGCATGTAGAGAGCATGTATGTCCTGTGGGACAGTCATAGATTATCAGGGTGATGAATCCCATGCTTGTGAATAATTATGATGCTTCAGAAATAGGGACGGGTTTCCCGATAACCTGGAAACAAAAATGCTTGCAATAATGCTAGTTGTTAGCTGTGCTATAGCTATTATTTTAACCAGCTTCATGTTTTAAAGATGATTTATACACTTCTACACATATACATCGACTGTGCAAAAATATTTTGGAAACTTCAAAGTCCTTGGTGAAAGGAGAATACATCAGCTTTTTCCACTCTCCTGAACATAGGACAGGACATCTCTGAAGTGAGATGTTGTGCAAACGTGTCTATTTGGGGCTTAAAACAGATATAAACAGATAGAGGCTAGCATATTTTGCCTGGGACATGATATAGTCAATATGATTGTGTAATGTGGACCCCTTTTATAAGCAATAACATCATGGAAAATATGACACCATATATTTTTTAATTAAACCCCATATCATTAAGCAGTAGAGTGAAAAAGTACACACAGTATCCCTGAACAGCTACTTGATGTTATCTGTCTGCCCTTTTACTTGAGCCAGGAGGAAAACCAGAACATTAACAAATAGCTTCTATTCTCACAACTCAAAGCAGGGAAAGAATAACAAGCTGCATAAATGGAAGCAGAAATATTAGATTTCGTGTTATTCCTTTCCTTTTCCCTGTCTTCTGAAGTGTTGTTAGTAACAGAAGTAAGTAAAAATGTTGTAAAGGTGTAGTGTCCTGTTACCTGCTTATTCTTATGTCTTCCCCAGTCACTGAGATTTTACAACAAGCTAAAGCGATTCTTTCAAATACTTTTCCATCACTGTGAAAAATATTCTTAAAGGAATACTGACAGGTGTTGCAGGCTCATATTTTGATTTGTTTTTTGGAGTTATAATCTGTTAGAAAGTTGATGTTTAGAAAGTCTTTTTAAAAATAATTGCTTGCTTTCAGGTATTATAAAAAAAGACAACAACAAAACCTGACCTTGTGTGTTGCTACTTTATGTTCTTTGGTCAGCAGAGGGAAGCTTATATAGATTTTTTTTTTCCTCCAATCCACACTAACTTTCTCTGTGTTAAAGATTTCCAGTCCAGGAGTAATAAACCCCAAAAATGTTACAGTAGGACACTCAATTATTTCTTTTAAATAAGAGCTATCCTGCATTTACCAGCAGAATCTGCAGGACTCATCCTGCATCCTACCAGCATCTTAGGCCTAAGTAAATAAGAAACTCCATTGTCTCAGGGACTCCTGCTCACCACTAAAACCTAATGGAACCAGCTGAAGAATGGTGTTTTCAGGCATTTTTTAACAAATGGCTTCAGTGATGACCGCTACACGTACAAATAGACACAAACATATGCATGCATGCAAAAATCATTTAACACAGTTTTTAATAAAGAGATAAGCAATAATTATAGAGATGGTAAGTCTGTTTCCCGGGAAATAGATCCAGTCAAACTGACTTTTGAGCTCACATTTGCCTACAAGACATATTACTTAGATACATGGCAACGCACTGATCTGTTCACCTTTTAGAAATGATTTATAAATGTCCACTAATAAAAGTGTACTTTTGAATTTATGTTTGTAGGACAGAACTGTTTTCTGAAAAGTCTGCCTTCTACCAACCCTTGCCTCTGGCCCAAAAATGAATACAGTATGGCTTCTGCTGAAGTTTCAGGAATGTCCATATTTTAATTGCTTTTTTGTGGCATGTACACCATATGGCCAGAAATACTGAAATATAAGACATTGTCATTTACTGACTTTAGGGAACTCTTTCTCAATTAAATTAAACAGGATAACTTGCTAATGCAAGTGCTGCCTATTACACATGAGGAGCCTGAAATGATAAATGAATTACAAAGGAGGCACTTTCTGGAAATTGAGACAAATCCTTTTGACTGGAGAGATGGGCTCCCATCTGCAAATAATTTGTATTTCTACTTTTCTGACAGCCAGAGATGAGCTTATATAGATAAACAAAACCTTTCCTTCCCAAAAAACCCCACAGGTAGCCCGCATTGGATTAAGTTTGATTAATGTCTCTCTACTTAAATACTTATTGTTATTTTTTCAGTTGCATACTTTGCATTGGCAAAAAATTATAATCATATTTTGGATTTATTTGACTGAGGTTTTATATTTTAAAGGATCCCAGTCCAAAATACTAGTGTCTTCCTCACAAAATTTTGTCTGACTGGTTGTGATCTCAGGTGAAATATTGCAAACGGATGCAGGAAGAGCATAGATTTGATCTGGCATCTTAAGTTTTTTTTCTCTCTGCCCCTGAACTCCAAACTATATTGTGTCGGAGGGCACATTTGAATCTACTTGTCCAATATCAGAGGAAAACTATGAACCAAAACTAAAGATCAAAAGGACCTAATTTAAAAATAGGCATTTTAGTTCAATTCTCTTTTGCAAAATAATGTGAAAGACTTCATTTGCAGGCCAGTATCAGAACGAAATATCCAAAGTCTAAATCCCCAAAAAATGTAGTAAAATGAGATCCTTATCCTCCAAACAGGTCTAGTTTGAGCAGCTTGCAAGTATCTCTCTGAAATGCCAAATACAAGTCCCTGGAATGTCCCCAAAGTAGTCTGTGAATATATAATTACAGAATCACAGGCCACTTTGGGAATATTCCAAGGGTTTGTATTTGGCATTTCAGAGAGACACTTGCAGGCTTTCTTAATTTACCAGAAATAGGACCAATAGAACTGGAAATTCCAAGAAAAAGCAACAAGGCATATGAACTGTGTTACCTGGTGGTGTTAAATATGTTTTCTCATTAGAGGCTTGCAACTTCATATTTTCTAGTAAGAAGTTGCCATGTTGTCCAATTTATATATGAAATAAACTGGAAATATTTTGTCTATGTTCATAATGAAATTTTTCATTAAAATATATGCATCTTGAATGAAAACTTCACTTTACACTTATTTTAAGGGGTCTGCACCTGAAATTGTCAGTGAGGTCCTTGCAATGCTCTCCTGAGAACCCCCAATCTGTGCAAAAAAAAAATCCTCAGAGCAATGGTAGCAAGATTTCCACCACTGGGACTCCATAAACTAGGATTACCCATTTAGGGAGTTAAACAAGAGCAATTGTTGCTACATCTGTCTTAGAATGAGCGTTCCCCCCGCCTTCCCCTCCACTACCTCTGACAGCATGAGAGCATTATTTCTCAGTGCCACCTTCTACCTTTGCCTTATGAAGAATTTATATGTTTTGAGTTTCCCTTCATGGCAGGCGTCCAGCAGTGCTGTGCTATAAACCTGCCACAAAGAGTGAAAAAAGTACATTTTTCAGTTCAATTGGGGGCCCAGACTGATGAGCTTAGGCAGACCAAACCTCTAAAGGTTAGTGAGTCTGAATCTCAGCTGATTCACCGAGCATCGTCAAATTATGTACTACTAAGGAGGTAGCAAACATTTTTAAAGACTAATTACTTGAGGAGGTTGTGGAGGGTGATTAATAGACTTAAATCCTTTATTGGCATTCTCTCGAGGAACCCTAATGAAATAACAAATTCAGGCAGAGGACAAATTCTTTTCCTTTTTTGGCAAGTAGTTATTTAAGCCGAACAATGCTGCCAGCTGAAGGCGTCATTAAAAGGATGGCTTACTGTTGCACACCAAAACCCCTACTGTGATAAATGGCAAATAAAACACGTCTTTCATCCACACATCAAGGCAGCTGAGGACGAGCAAAGCAGGACTACCAGGATCAGTCTCCTTGGTGTTACCAGACAGTGACGGCCTGTAGAGGGCTCTCAAGGTCCTCCGCTGAGCCTCCTGACCCGGTTCCACGGGCTGCAGCTGGAGGTTTTCTAAGGTCACCGAGGTCTCTCTCAAAAGAGCTAAACAAAAGGATCCTTCAGCATAAGCATGCATTTTTTCTCTTTTCTATGGCGTTGCTGTTTCTATGTACTATCTGCAGCCACAACTTTGCCTACATTATTTGGTTTAGCAAACATGTTAGAAAGCCACTGCTAAATATGTCTTCCTTGTAAGAGTCATTGTGAAAAAAAAAAAAAGGAAAAAAGGCAATAAGCTTGGAATAGGAATGAACACTTTCAGCAATTTTTGTCTACTGTCATCTTTGAGGCAACTGTACTATAGACACAAAGAACACAGATGACTTGTTTGTATTTAGTTAGCTCATTTTCTTCAATTCTTCAAGTACATCTGGGATGTACTTGAAAACAAATATTGCATTGAATATCATTCTTTAAAGCAGACTGTACTGCAGAATACATGTCATATTTGACACATAAAGTGAATAGCAGAACTAGCTACACAGATTACTTATAAAGATGCTTGCTTTAAAAACCAAAACCAACCTGCAAGCAAGTGCTATACGTGCATAAGAACATGAAGCCTGCAGCAAATTAAATTTACATATATATTTCATGGCAATTAAAGTCTTGTCTTGTGAGTTAATGATATATTTTAATGCCTTGTAGTCACGGTTTTCTTTTGTAAAAATATGACCTGTACTGGAGGAAGGAAAATGTCCTTTCCCCTTTGCCAATATGTTTTAAATCTTAAACTTTTTTGTGATTATCTGTACAGGTAGAGCTGAAAAATTTAGAAGGAATAGATTATTAGAGCAATCTTAGTTCCTGTCTTTCCTTGTCTGGCTATATTGAAAGGAAGAACACTCTAAAATTAGAATTATTGAGCTGTTTTTCATTTCTAGTAGAGTTCTTTCATTTCTAGTCAAGTTCCTTTACGGAAGATCATATCCTGTAGCAGTCCTTGATGGCACCTTCTGGCATTACCATTTGTTTGTTTACCTTTTCCTGAAAAAAAGTTTTTTATATTTTATTACCTTTACTTCATGATCCTGTTTCCTTTCCTTGTAGTACCAGGGTGGCTTTAGCTAGGACAAAAGTTATATACAAAAAACTTACATCCTGTTTTTGTCTCAGTATGCAGCAACACAGCTGTAGAAATAGTCTTGTAGTTTTTCTTTCTTACAGAATCTCTGAATAAGCTGTTCAAAGTACTCATTGGTTCCATTCTCCTTAACTGTAGTGGCAGCTGCCATTGAGTTTCTGAAGCCGAGTTTGTGCAGTAACCAGTGAAAAGAAAATGTGTGATAATAAGAGAGAGAATTGTAGATAACAACAGGAAGCTATGACCATGTCACAAGATGGTACAGACTACAAATCTTAAGACTGCTGAATGACATGTACAAAAGCCCCCAGGATTCCTGAGGTGTTCCCAGCTTTATAGGGGTTTACTATTTTTTCTTGTATTTTTTCTTAAATCAGCTAAGGGTAGAGAACCATCACACTCAATGTTAAATGGTTGTGGGCAGTGAGATCTGTGTGTGGTAAGACTGTGAGCCACACATACAAACAGTATCTCTTTGAACTGCTATGTAAGCCTCTGTAAGTACCTACTAACTGGTGCTACTTTTGAAAGACTTTTCAATCCTAAATCTGCTATATTGTAGAATTTTCCGCAAAATCTTTAATCTCTTAAAGTGGGGAAGACTGTAATTTACTTTAAGCAGGCAGGTCCTATAGATGTGAGGAGAAATAGAAGAACTTTCCTGTTGTTGCTCAGGAGTCACACAGCACATGCCACTGCTGGATGCTGGGAGAGAGAGTCAGGCAGTGGCTAAAATTTTCTGTAAATGTTACAGTATATTTAAGTTTTCCTGGACATGTTCTGGTTATTTTGGGCAGCGATTTTCTATACAAGGATTTTGAAGACTTTTTGTGTTTTTCCAGGCCCTAGCAGGTCATATTCCGCCAACCAAAAGCCACACATCTGGAATTCTTCAAAATATTGCAAACCAGCTCCATGTGTGTCAAACTATCTGCAGATGTGCAACGTGGTTTGCTCTGTGCATGCCCAGGAGTTTCAACATGTCCTAAAAATGTTAAGTTTACTGTGCATATGTAGAAGACATATGCACATAGATTTCCAGACCAGATGTACTGAGATGCTATGCACTGACAGTGAGAAAGGTCATATTGGAAATTTTGACTCTGCAGAGCTTTGATCAGAAGGATAGTCTAGCCTTCAGTGTTTCAAGCACTGCTACTCTGTGTAACTTTCTGTAGCCCTTCTATGAAATATCCGTAGTCACCAGCAAGGTCCTAACGTAAGTGGAGCTGCCTAACTTCTGTAGGATGTTATGTCAAAGGCACAGAGGTTGAAATTAATTGTGTTTCTATCTCCATTCAATGCCCATTACTGAATACCTTACTGAGCATTATGCCCCACTGTCACTACTAGATAACAGACTAATGAGTGTTGCTTCCTGGAAGCATGTTTTCTTAGGAGGATGTGATCAGGCATGTTGGAAGAGACTTTAGGAGGTATCAGGCCAACCTGCTCTCCAAAGCATGGTCATCCTTGCCAAACTGATCGGTTTGGTCTTGAAAATCTCTGAGGAGTGAACGGCTTTTCTTGCAATGCTCAACAGTTGTTGTGGAGAAAAAAAGAAATCTCTTTGTGCCAGGTCACAGCCTCTCTATTTAATTTTATGGCTGTTGTCTCATATCCTCCAGCTGTGCTCCTCAGTTGTGCAGCTGTGTAGAAACCCACCTTCATCTTCTTGGTCACACCTCCTTTAGTACTTGCAGGCTGCTGTGTGCTCCCCCTGAAGCCATCGTTGCTCCAAGCTGTAAAGCCCAGACCCTTGACTTCTTCTCATGGGGCAAGTGCACAAAGTGCTCCAGCTCAATGCCTTCTTGGTGTCCCGCCACTAAGTTCTTTCCAGTTCTCTGATCTGTTGTAAACTGAGCGGTTCCAGACTGTACACAGTTTTCCAGAGCTGTTAATGCATGTGGAGTAAGAGAAATGATCTCTTCCTGTGACCTGCTGGGTGTGCTCCTGCTGATACAGTCCAGGAGGCTGCTGTTTTTCATTGCTACCAGGCCACACTGGTTCATGCTCAACTGTCTGTCATGAGGGCACAATGAGGGCTGGCTGCTCCCTGAGGGATGGAAGGCCAGAATTTGAGCTCAATGCCAGGTTTTAAGGTCAGGGCCTCCCCAGCCAGTGTCTGTCCAACACTACAGGAGTGAGATGACCAGGGCAGACCTGGAGATGGTGCTGAGACTCAGAAACAGCATGGTGGTGGCCAGGCAGGTCCATGGTGACAAGGCAGATCCTAAATCAAGGTGAAAAATCAGTCATGCAGGGCTTAGCTGGATTGTCCATCAGGGCAGGTTCAAGGGGCCATAGACATGCACAAGCAGGGCCACAATGCCACCCTGGACAGATTAGGCAGTGGCCAAGAGAGAGAGAGAGCCTCAGCTGAAAGCAGCTCCCAAGGGTCAGGGTGTGGGAAGTCCTGCTTTGTGTTCCTACAGCTCCTTCTCCACATCAGCTCTGCTCAGCCAGTTGGCCTTGAATGCAGTCACCTCTGACAACCAAATCCTGTGAGGGCTGGGGATTGTATCCAGGATGCTGACAGCTATCTGCTGAGGACCCAGGTCCTTTGCAGAAGAGCTGTTCCCTGAACAAATTTGAGCTTAGTCAGTCTCAACCTGTACATTTGAGTGCGTCTTTCCTTCTCATGTACATGGATTTGTACCTCTTGAATGTCATAGATCTCCTGTTTTCGCACACCTCCAGTTTGGATAGGTGCTTCTAGATGGTGACCAATGATCCATGACCACTTGGCTGTCATCCACAGACTGGATGAGTGTGAATTCCACCTCTTCCAGACCAATGACAAAGATATGACACTCGGGCAATACCAGTTGTCATGGTTTGACTCCGGCAAAAATGCTGAGAGCCTACACACAGATCCAAAATTTCTCAGAGAAGGAAAAAAACCTTCGACTTTTTTGATAAGGATTACAAGCAACTGTTTATTAACTATTTCATAAGCAAAACAGGCTCTAACTTAGAATATTAACTACTACTAAATATTAAGTATTTCACTACCACTACTACTACTAAAATCAGAACTTAAGAGTTTAAAAGTGAGAAGTTTGATAGATGTTACAGACACCTTTCTCCCCCCACTCCTCCCTTTTAAGATCCTTCACCTTCCCTCAGCAGCTTGGGAAGGCAGGGTGGGAGGGTTACAGTCAGACGTTGTCTTTACTGTTGCTCAGAAGAGAGAGAAAGTCCCACCCCAGCTTTCCTCGTGGGGTCTTTTCTCCATGAAAATCTGTGGATTATACTGATGACAGCTTTTTTCCAGTATTGTTGTTTTGTAAGTCACTTTACCATAGGTGCCGTCCTTCAGGTGCTGCTCGGCTGCTTCAGTGTAGGTTCTTGCAGGCCACCAGTCCTCCCAAGAAATGCTGCTCTGCTGCTCCAGTGTGAGTCTCTTCTTCCCACGGCCTACAGGAAGAAGAACAAACATGGACATCAAGCATCCCACAGGATCACAGCCTCTCTTTTCCAGCACTTATCTGTTCCAGTGTGGAGTCTTCCAATCTTTCCATGGGTTCATACGCGAATCTTCGCCCCTATGGGTCCTCACAGGTTTGCTGGGGCCCTATTTCAGTGTTTAAGGCATCTTCTCTTTCTCCTCTCTCTGACCTTGGTGTTAATCAAACTTTTTCCTCTCCTCTTTCTTAAGTGGCCATGATGTTCTGCCTAGCTCTTTTTTTCTCTGCTTCTTCTTAAATGTGTTATCACAGAGGCGTTACCAGTCGACCTTGACTAGCTTAGAGCAGAGAGAATTCCAGCAGCTTCTTAAAGAAGCTTCTCTCATAGCCCCCCACCAGCTAATAAAAAACTCTGGCTACTTAAAACCACAACAGCAGTATAGACCCCTAAGGAGCTTCATTTGTAAGAAACCTTGAAGTGTGAACCATGAACTCTCTGATGTTCAGTGGACAACCTGTCCATCCAGACCATAACATCCCAATGGTACTGTTTGGAGCCATATCTAGAGTCTTGCTGAAGTCAAGTTAGTGATATCTACGAGTTTCTCATCAGCTACACTTTCAGGTTACTAATCCTGGATCACACAACTCTATTCCTCACTTGCTGTCCTTTGGACACTTGATATAAGATTTAACTAATGGCTCTTTAGCCAGTTTTTAGCCATGTTATGTGTATTTTATTCCTTTAATATTTTCTTCAGAAAAATACATAAGGGAAAAAGAAGGATAAGAAGAGATAACAAGAGAATATTTTGTGATAAGTTTGTTAAGCTTCTAAATTTAATAAAGAATATAGCAACATGATTTTATGGATCTTAAGATGCTCTTGCATTTGTAATTCACAGATTAAATGGGAACACTCTTCTTATTTCAAAAGTGTAGGATCATCATTGCTATTTTATATACTCAAGTTGTGAATTTCATTTTAGAGGCTTTGAAGAATATTCCTCCTTCAGCCTGAATGGCTTTTAATTTCACTTTTCAAACCTAGAATTCTAAAAACTGCATAACAACATCTCCATTTCATGTAGAGCTTCTGTACTAACTTCATCATCAAAGCGGTGATGTAAAGCCCAATGAAGTGAGCACAATTCTTCCTTCAACATCGGTCTTTTCTGGATCAAGCAATAACTGACAAAGCATTCTGAGTTCATTTTTCATTCTTTTACTTATGGGTTTTTGATGAACATGTACAAAGTCATATATAGGATATAAAAGAAAAATCTGCAGTGAATAGCAGCTTTCCTATATGTCCCAGATGCATAAGCATAGATAATTATTCTTGAATTACTTATTACTTAAATGTAATTTTAATGTTTGTGGTTTAATCTTATTGTGTAAAAGTTCTTTTGAATATTTGATACCCAATGTTTGCAATCAGAAGTCTGCTGACTAGTTGTTAGTGACTATGTTAGTCAATATTGTTGATTCTATTCTGTTATTAGAATACAAAAGCTAAGCCTTACTAACATATATGTGAGTCTGGGATGTAATCAGGAAGACTAGATATCTTACAGATAGGAGACAAACAAACAGCACAAGGCATTTTAAAAAGTGTTAAGATGCTTAGAGTATGCTTTTGTAACCGGATGCAGTTAGATCTATAATGCTGTGCCTGAGCTAACAAGCCCTGTGTAGAAGAGGGACATAATTGTTTAAACAACACTAATATCACTAATTGCACTAATGGTAGGTGATTCTTGTCTAGTGAAACTGCAATAAGTGAATAGTATCTGTGCATGGCCAAGGGGATGTCTGCTGTGTATTGACTATATAAATTCAGGATAGACTCTCAAAAGAGTTATGTATTGTTACTTCTCCCTTCAGTGGTTTAGGAGGTATCATACAGAACTATACATTACCACACAGATGGCAAAAAGACAGGATTTCTGCTTCACTGGGTTTCCTTCAGAACTTGAAACACTAACAGCATTACGCCCTCATTCTTTAGCCTAGTACCTTTCCAGGAATTCAAGCAGGAGTCCAGTGAGATCTTGTCAAGCGCAGATGTATTGGGTTAAGTGTTTGGGTTCAATAAATCATCACATTCCAATGAAATTTTTTTGATTTGAAAATTTGCATCATTACTAATGGTGAGATCTACTAGCTCACAAAGGGTAACTTCCAGCACAATGTCAACATTACTAATGTGTTCCTCATAAAGGAATTTCAGGAAACTCAGGTTTTTGTTTGTTTGTTTTTGTGGTTTGCTTTTGGTGTTTTTTGGTATTAGTTTGTTTTCATGTGCTTTTTTTTTTTTAGCAACATCCAATAATGCTTTTGATACAAATATATGGAAGTGCAAATTCATATTTACCTTTAGCAAGCATTTCTAAGGGCAAAATCAAAACATATGTGAGACAAAGTTACTTTGGGTAGGGTACAGAATATATTTTTTTTTGATGCTAGCACAACTATAGCACAAAACCACTGGGTTATTTTACTGTCATACAAGTCAGTTTATAAACAAACCCCCCAAAAACACGGCATTTCTATCTGGGTTTGGATTAATGTTTCAAATGAATACCAAGAGACTATTATTTCTGGAATTTATTATGCATAATGGCTACCCTCTCATGATGTTCAAAGAGCAGGCTCTGCATGATAGCTGCGTGTACATGTGAATGCTGTTAATGCTGTTAATCCCAGGGCCATGAAGTTTTCTTCTTGCAGCACAGCACTGGATAAGAATTCCCTGATGGAGCTGCTCCAGGTTGCTGTGTATGGGTTAGATCATAGTAAGAACCTTGGGAAGTTCTTAAATTTCCCTTGAGCTCAACAAATTACAGCATCATCTCTCCTTTTGAACTTGCTGGTATACCATAGAATCATAAAATGGTTTGTTCGGTGGAGATTGTTTACTAATCTTGCATTGTAGTAGTGTACCAACAACTTGAACTTTTGCAGACTGTGGCAAATGGATTCACTTCCTAAGGAAAAAAAAATAGGGGGAGGACACAACTATAGTGGATTTTGCAAATGCTAATCAAACATGCTTTTACATTGCAATGAAGTGTGGTGTTGAGTCTCAGGCTAACCATATTATAAACCAGTGTTTCTACACCTACTGACATCTCAGCTCAGGTCCTCAGAAAAATTGTTGACCCCTGATGTTAATTGGCTATTTGAGGGTTGGGCTGCTACGATTTCTGCTAACTGATTTAGTTTGGGTCAGACATTATATATCATATGCATATGTGGATAAGTTTCTACATAAGTAATTTTTGCTTTAATTAATGTAAAGGATAAAAAAATAAAATTGATAACCATTAGCCTCTGATTGCTTTCCTCATTTTTCTGACATATTATGAGATTTTGATATACTTGTGCAAGTCAGTATTTCCTTTTTCTTTTGTTTTGTCATCTTCTGCTTGTACTGGAAATATTTAAAGATGCTCATTTAATGAGGAATGGAGAATTTATGTTGCCGGTATTATCTTTTGAAAACTCCTAGAAATCATCTTAAAAGTCTCTGGCTGTAG
>WEIV01023380.1:10425-80777 GCA_013390005.1 Calyptomena viridis
CTCCGCTGGGCTGAGGCGGAGCGTGACCGGCTGGGAGGGTGTGTGGCGCTGGGAATCACGGGGACGAGGGTGGCTGAAGGGAGGTGACGCCTCTGGCCGGACCCCGTGTCCCCAGACTGCTTGGGGCGCGCCCCTTCGTGCGCTCTCCCCGCAGTGCCCGCAGCCGGCCCGGCGCGACACGCCCCGGGCGGGGTCCCGACCGCTTCCGNTTCGTTCTGTCTCGCTGCTCGCCCGCCTCAGGTGGGGAGCGATGTCCCCACCGTCCCGCTCGCCGCCCGGCTGAGGGGACGCGGCGGGACAGCGCTGAGGCGTCGGTGGCCCGGCGGGGCGGGGCGGGGGGTCATGTAGGGGGGGGCCGAACCTCGGCTTAGGTTTTTACCCCTGGTGTTAAGGGCGGCACGGGCGCGGGAGCTCGTTTAAATGCTTAGCTGAGCGGTGTGGTGTCGGGAGGAGGAGTACAAAGCGTAGCCATAGGGGAACGTAAATCGCCGCTTTGCCGTAGCGCCCGTGTTGGAGCACGGCGGCCGCTCCCGGTACAGGTCCCGGTGAGGCCGCACGAAGCGCTGCCCTGCCCGCCCCGCGGCCGGCCCTGCGCGGCCTCTCTTGTGACACTGGCAGGACTCACGGGAATAAAATAAACCATGTGAGTAAGGGTTGCCATCTGCACTTCTTCCTTTCCTTGATAACGTGAGCACAGAGTTAGATTTGGAAGTTATTGCTGAGTTTTAGGTGGCTTTGCCCTTGTTCTGCTATTTTAAGCTATAAAACAATGTTCCTGTCAGACTAGGTTTCACTCTGAAATGTTTCAGTGCAAACAATGTTCTTTCTGTATGATGTTTGAACACAGACGGACCTACCAGCAGACACAGAAAGCAATGAAATCAGTAAGGCTTCTGTGGGCTTAAAGAGTTTTCTTTGTAGCTTCTCATACCAGCGTTCTCATGGTTGGAGTTACAGCGACAAGTTGCAAGTTGTCAGCTGCAAGTTGTAGTCCTAAAGAGCTAAGAAAAACAGATTTTGTGCAGGGCCAGAAATCTTAGCAACACCTTTAGTTCTGAATTTTTTTTTTCTCTTTTTTTTTTTTAGGGTGCTGGAAATTGCGTTTGCATGTGTGTGTTGAATCTGCAGTGGTAGAAGGCATGTTACTAATTTCCATGTTGTACAATTCCATTTGGTTTGGAAAGAGGTATACCTGTGGGCTTGATAACATAATCAAATTACGCTATGGACATGCAAACCCTACTTCAAACATCAGCCTTTCAGCAGTAACAAGTGTATTAAGGTACTTGAACTGTGCACTGTAAGAGTAGTTTATGTTGTTTGCTATTGGCTATACAGCAGGTACTTCCATTTGTAGTATATGCATTCCCAGCAGTGCCTCTTTTGCATACTATGAATCAGTAATAATGAGAGCAGATAAAAATTCTTCTGGATAACAGTGTGCAGGAGCTGGGAATTACAAAAAGCAATTAGTCCATGTCATGAACTAATAATCTGCTCAATTCTGTTTTGTGGAAACATGCAAACCTATTAAACCATGTATTTAGTAATTTATGGGACTTGTACGTAAGCTAATTTTTTTTGATTAAAAATAATTGATTTAGGTTTAGGATTGTGTATGCTGACTTCTGGCTGAAATGTGCATGCAGATGCATATGTGTTTAAACAAGTGTTATCTAATCATTATAAAAGGCTGACTTGGTGTCTCAAATAGGTAGTTACTACAGGCAAAATAAAATATGGAACAGATGGCAATTTTTGGTGGCCTTCTGAAACTTTTCTTGCCTACTGGGCCAAAATACGTACTTGTATTTGGGATGTGTTCGGATGTGGTATCTGGAGTTTGTTTCACTGTTTGGGTTATATTGGTGAGACTTTTGCCCATACAAAAATCAAATTTTATTGTTTGCACTATGTGACTGTGCTGCAGACCCATCACTGAAATCACACAGCATGCTGTTGCTGTGGCTACTTAATTTTTGAATCTACATGCAGCAATATTCCATGAAATTAACAGCAATAGGTGTAACTCAGCTTTTTTTGTTGTTCTTTTTTCTCCTTAAGTACTAACTTTTCTCTTTCCTTTGCAGTATTCACAACTGTCACATTGATGTCATGAATACCAGCTTTGAGGCAGGTACTTTTTTAGTTCAGTTTCTTTTGCCCTTTGCACAATTCATTCTGTAATTATACCTTAATTATGTTGTTACTGTGAGATTGCTTCCCCAGGTTATACAGTTTCATTAATTCATCAGGTTCTAACAGATGGTTAGAAAGTAATGATAGATTTGGTATTTTCCAGTATTGAACCCAAGGTAGAAGTGTATGATTTCTTTTGTCCTCATCCAGTATGGTATCACACATGCAACAATGGATTCCCCTGAGAAAGTAAGAAAGAGATGCCGAACCTCCTTTCTTCTCCACACACTCAATCTGACTATTATTAGCATTTCAGTGGTGACCAACATCTCAAATAAGTTAATAGGGTTAGAATGAAAGCATTAGTTTTTAAGACACTCTTTCCATGTCTTTTAGTATTTCATAAGAACTTGGGTGAGTCCAGTTAAGCCCATTTCCACAGAGAACTTGATGTCAGCAAACTCTTCTGCTTACAAAATCTCTGTTGTCTTTAAGGCCATAATGTGTCTCTGTCCCAGATGATCAGATAAATAAATTCTCCTCACAAGCCTTTTAATGAAGCAAAGAAATCTTCTCTTTACTTTGACTGAAGTAAGTGAGATATATGAATACAGAAGTAATAGGCTTTGGTAGAAAAAGGGAGTGCACTGTGTGCTTACAAAAAGCTTAGCTGCAATGCAGCCTCTGCCACAGTGTTTTTTGGAGAGTTGTGCATCCCACACTCAGGGTACACGGCACTGCAGCTGCAAGTGGAAGGAGCAGTGGAACAGAACCATTTGCAAAGAGCTTCATGATCTTGCAGTTGGCTGTAATTAAAAGGTGTTTTGCTGGTATTAATACTTCATTGAAATGCATGTGTCTGATTAGCTTTAAGCGCTAGCCCCCATTTTTGAATAGTTATTTTTAGTATTAGGTACCACAGCAGAGAAGAACTATAGTTTCTAGGCAAATACACTTGGCTGTGATTAACTGCTTTTCCCTGGAATGACCTGATGTTGTTCCTTTCCTGCACCAATTTCTAACTTTTCTGAGTAAAAGCTAATTATCTGCCTGAGAAAATTTACAGAAATGCTGTATTCACATATTGCATAAACTGGATTGTATTACTGTCTTAATCCTATGAAGGTTTAAGCATATGTTGAAATATAAGGTTTAGAAACTCTTTTATCAGCTTCTGGAGGATTGGAGGCTGCTGTTGATCAGTGAGTTTTCTGCACTTCCTTCTTATCAAGCATTAACCTCGAGTAATCTAAGGAGTAAGCAAGAGATGATTAAAGTTTAAAAACATTTTTTTTTCTTTCTGTGGCAATGTCTACCTTAAAGGTAAATTTTAAATTTGTCGTGGGTTTGTTGTAGGATGGTTTTATTATGCTAATAGCTCCAGTGTGTAGGTGACTGGCACAGAAGGAATAAGTTTCACACCAAAGAAATGACAACTTAGGCAAAAGAGCAGGTCTCTAAGGTGTTATGACACTGTAACCAGCAGAACAGCCTGTCACTGTGCCTTGCCATTATATAGATGACTTCTGCCATGAAGCTAGGTAGGTTCTGTTTAGTTCTGTGTCTTGGCTGGCTGTGTTCTAGGAACAGCAATGAGACCAACACTTGAGCATTTTTATACACTGACTCATCATCAGTCACTCTCTGAGCTAGATGGGAGCAACCTATTACAACTGGAAAATTTAAATCCCAGTTGTCATCCATCTCCTGCATATGAACTTTTGTTTCATCAGATTCCAGCACTTGGTTCCCACCCCGTCCTTCTATAGTTCTGTTGTTAAAACATAGTGGGGCTTAGTCTGCAGAGAATGCTGCTACCAATTCACTGTCTTCTTGAAGGGGTTTCTTGCTAGAAGTTCTACTGGGAAACCAAGAGTGCAAATGTAATTTATTTTTTTAATCTTCTCAGTTACTGTGTCAACTTCTCTGAACCCAAAACATTTTATTAACTACACTGCATTCTGAAGTGGTTTATTGTGGAGTATCATAACAATTGAAACAACAAAATTCAAGAAATATTTTTAAGAACATGAAACATGTAGAAAATAAAGGTAAGCATATGAAATATATGTGTGTGTTTATTCTACAAATTGCTAATTAGGGATGAGGTTTAAAAAAAAACTTCTGAAAAATTGCAGGTGAGAATATATTCTCCTGTATATGTAAAACATGTATGATAGTGTATATGCAGTTAAAATTAAACAGTCTATTCACAGTTAATGGAAACAAAAAGTCTTTCTACTCTTGTGCTAACATTACTATGAACCTACAATAGATTTTGGTTTTTCATAAAGCAATAGGTAGTTTTCAGAAGCCAGACTCTCTGATGGGATAGATGAGTTCCACTAAAAAACAAATAAAAAACTATTCCTATATATCCCACCTAGTAACACGGGTTTTGTGCAAATGTTGTTCTAAGTAACATTTTTAGCAATGGGAGATGTATACTTGGGTTCTGAGTATATGTATGCTGGCTCAGAGCTTGTCAATATAATTGACTACCTGGTAAACAATCCAAGTGCTTTATTCACAGTAGGTGATCAGTGTAAACCTTCATTTTATCAATAGTGATTTTGGTTAGTATTTATGATCATTTCTACACATGGACACAGGGAAATTGAGGTAAATAAACTGAAGATGCTAAGTGTGTTTAAGATTATTAAACCTCATGTGGATGCTGTCATTCAGCTTTAAATGGCCTTTGCTGCACCACAATTCCTTTCCAAGAACATGCTTAGTGAGAGCAATAAGACACTTGTTATCAAGTAGTTTACAGAGCTGCTGCATCTACCAGCTGCAATGTGGCAACTAACTTCTTGTATGGTCTTTGTGCCTTTCCTTAAAAAGGGAAATGAAGGCTCACCAAATCCTTTTTATTAATATTATTAAGGCATTTAATATTAGGTACACTCTGCATCTCTTCATTACATCTTCATTACAGCCACATTACAGCTACAGCTTAATCCTACATCTGCTGCTAACTACTAACATATCTATTCTACACTACTACCTAACATGTCTGCCTACCTCATAGCTAATAGCAATAATAATGTCTGGCAACTACAGCAGTAGCTTTATTAAGCAAATAACAATATTTACAATATCCATCCCATTATCTGGGGGTTAAAGAGTCCACAAGTTGTCCTCTGGTCCAACCCACGCCCTGGTCACCCGATGTTCATGTGACATGGTCTCGCTGCAGACTTCTCTGCTAAACATGTTTTGGTTACAGGCTACTCTGCTTCACGCATCTTCTCAGTTCATCTCGCTATGCATCCCAACAGGGAAAGGCTCATTTAAATTACTCCTGTTAATCGGTTTAAGCTTCCCTTGTTGTACTTTGCACTGAAATGGACAGATACCTCAGCTGAGATAAGTAAGGTCTCACATTTTTTTCTGCCTTGCCAGAACACATCTTGATAGTCAGTTCTTGATTAAGTATTTTTGCATGAAATTATGTTGTATTACATTTCAAGGACCCCGTATCCAAATCAGCATATAAATGCCCTATACAGAAATACTTTCTGGTTGGTTTTTTTTTTTTTCTTCTCTACATGTTTATCAGTGCCTCTGATAAACAGTGGGCTTTTTTCCCAATACTACATATTAGATGCTTGTATGTATCAACTCCTTTCCCAGTAATTCCTCGTATTGGGTTTGATTTACTAAAGCATTAAAGTTTGTGTGTATTGGCACGTGTAAGATTAGTCAGAAATCTTAAGCATTTTTCTGGTCTCATAAATTATTTATTTCCCTACTGAAGAATAAACTGGCTCAGGGGTTTCTGTAATTTTGTATATGTTCAAATTCACCACAAAGCCAAAGCCAAGACTGGCCAAGAATTCTGAAAAAGCCATTGGCTAAAATTAAATAGTATTATATCTAGTAATAATGAACTCTTTGAATATATGCCCATATGTAATTGGTTTTTAACTGGATTATCATGAAGATCTGTATAATTTTCATAGATTCTTTATGGTTTATATAATTACCTGATTTAGTACTCATGCTAAAGATTTGTAGCCCTATATTACTAGATATAGGAGTTTACTGACATCAGCAAGTACTAAATGGCCAAATTAGACAGTACTTACAAGAGAAATTGCTAGGTAACACTGTAATTTTGTAAATATGTATAAACTCCCTCTATATATGGTGGAGAAATCCACAAAATAAAAATACTACTTCTCACATTCTTTTGAGTTCCTTATCTGTGTCGTAGTCATTAATACATCTTGACTAAAACTCTTCAAGTGTCCCAGAGGAGTTTCAAGTAATTACAATAAAGACAATTAACCTAGTGCAAAAATACTTCCTTCTTCCTGCCCCCAGATCCTGAACTTGCAGTTATTTTCATATAATTGGACCTTGTACTGGCAGAAAATTCAGTAGAACTCATTGTAAGATTGCTCTGTGAATCTTTTTGTTCTCCATTCCTCATAAATTGCAGTGGTGTCACAGAAAGGGCAGTGTGTATTCAACACAGTTCCACTTGTAAGTTTAAAGACCATTAGGATTGTAGTGAGAGTTTTGTCTTGTCAAAAAGGGAAGAATCTAGAATTACATCAATCCATACTATTCTTCTGGGCTTGAAAAAACTGTCCTCATTACCTGTTATGTCCATAAGATTTGTTTTGGAGTCTTTTCAAAGTGTACTGAAAATGTGATCATCTTTCTCTTAGTCTCCTCTATAGCCAGATTCATAGCTGTTAAGAATTAAACTGTGACTGGCATTTTGCCCATTACACAGGTGACATTGCTATGCAAGTGTTCAGAGATAGGAATGAGAGG
The DNA here is from genome assembly GCA_013390005.1 of Calyptomena viridis. Taxonomy (NCBI): domain Eukaryota; kingdom Metazoa; phylum Chordata; class Aves; order Passeriformes; family Eurylaimidae; genus Calyptomena; species Calyptomena viridis. The sequence goes on from WEIV01023380.1 coordinate 17,356, forward strand.
TTCATAAATCCTGTCTTAAAGGAACTTGGTGATAAACTTTAGTTCTCTTAAAATATTTCAAAATTATTCCTATTTAAGGTATTATGTTCCATACGATATCATGTATTCAGTCCACTTAAAAAAACAACAGCTGATTAATAAAAACTTTAACCTTTTTTTGAAAGTAGGAGGTGTTTGGGTTCTGCTGTCTTGGAGCTGCTGGAAGATAAGCAAAAAGGCTACTAAGTTTGCTGCAGATGCCCTTAAATGCCAGGGGTGAAATGAAATTCCCCTTTAGGTTTTGGGGTCTGTGTATAAAAAAATGTCTGTGATGCCAGGCAACAATATTTTCCATGCGAGTGTGTCATTCTTCACTGTTGCATACTGTGTCAGCACTGCCAATTCAGTGTGGTACACAGGGGTGAAGTGTGTGCAAACTGCTGCCAAAGGAGGGGCAATAGCCTCAGCAATGTCCCTCTGTGCAGCGCATGTTGTGTTTGGGAAATGTTTTGTTCCAAGACAAACTTTCTGCATTCATCACAGTTCCTCTCATGAAGCAGTTAGCCAAGCTTATACTCACATTTTTCACTCATACTGTATTTGATTTACATCAGCTGAAGGAAATGGTAATGTGCAACAGTGACTCTGGAATTTAAACAGAAACCCACAAGGGATCTCCATGCTGAAGGCCAACTTCCAAATACGGAAGAAGAGAAGCAGCCGTAGTAGCCTGGGAAGCCATCCTCAGCACAGCAGGGGACAAAACAGTTGGGAGTACATGAGCTTTTCAGAATTTTTTCAGAAAGGTAACTGCTGTAATGCTTTAGTCAGAGTGAGGGAATGAAATACAAACAAGGTGATAGCAGAAAGAAGCACTGTCTAGGGCCTGAACAACAGAAGTGCAGCTATTTTTTTAAATTTTATTGTTCAGTAGGTAATAGTGCACTTACTCCAGGTCCAAATGTGTATCCAGATTCTGCCAACACGGTTATATCAGGAAGACTAATAAGAAGATTAGTGGGGCTCAGTGCCAGGTCTGGTTGAAATTCTGCCAGAACAGTTTCTCTCAATAGAAATAAATTCACCAATATTTAGACCCCACATTCTGCAAATTCTTATTCAAACGCTTAAGAAGAGCTTTTAATATATATTCACCATAGTTCCAAGAAAGTAGAGGCTCAAGAGATTCTGCTAGCTGGTAGATTGATTTGTATTTAGCTGTTGCAGATTTTTGAGGCTTCTGATCTCCACGAGCAGCAGTGGCTGCGTGTTAGCCAGGCACGTAGAGAAGCAGTGGCCTACAGGCCAAAGGGGTACAGAGCCAAAACAGCAAGGGCAACTCTGACAGAGTAGGAGGGTGAAAAGTGGCTCACATTTCCAGTGGGCTACTTTTTACAGAATTGTTTGTAGATTGTTGTTGGCTACACTATAGGCAAGGTTAAGGACCTTTTGTTAGCATGAGGATAAACCCGGGTTTTAGAAACGAACAAGGAAAATGAGGTCAATGTCTTATAAATTGAAATACCATTAGAAAAGCCCTCTTGTGAATGTGAGCTTTTTATGAAGGAAAGTAATTTGTAGGCTACTTTCCCTGCTCATTGTGAAAGAACTATGAGTTTTCTAGAATAGGTCAGGCAAGAACAGCTGTGAAAGACACAGGATGCTTGTCCTGAGAAACTGTTAAGGTGAAGATGGGGGTAATAAATTCTCTTTTTCTTTTCAAACTGCCTAAAGGAAGTATCCTGTGCTCTGTCAGCAAAAGAGATTTGATTGCGCTGTGTTTCAAACTTCTTGAACTGAACAATTGAATTTGGGTTTCTCTAAGGTGATACTATGGTATATATGACAGTATATTATTTATATGTCATTAGGCAAAAGCGTCAACTTTTTTTCAGGTTCTAAACAACTTCTTGTGTGCCTTCATGCCTTTCTGCTACTACTACTGCCAAAATAAAGATACCATGTGCAAGTTGTGGTGAGAAGGATTCCTAAATTTCAAGTCACAAGTCTCTCAAATTAGGATTGTAATGTTAAAGTTGAGTCATAGTGATTCAGCTGCTGTGTCATAAGTGAAAGATTGTGAATTGACACCATTAGCTTTGAGAGCTCTTCAAAATGGGAAATACTGCAACTTTGCTGAAGTTGTTTCTGCCTAGCTGCAGAGATTTTGTACATTATTCTGTAAGAAGATGTTTTGGCTGCTGCTTGAAAGGTGTATTTTACCCCTCAAAAGGTTTGATGCCTGATTTGGTTCCACTTTTCACCTTCCATTCCTGTACATAAGCATGGAGCGCAAAAATCAGTTTGCAAAAATGTAAAGGGCACTTCCTTGCAGTACATGCTTAAACTTCTCAGACTTCAGTTGGAGATAAAAAAAAAAAAAAGATCCTCAGCATTAGATTTTTTCAGCTGAACATATGTACTTTGGGAACTGTTATTTTGGTTTTGCCTCTATTTTATACTCTTTCATAGATACCTACTGTTGATCACTGTCAGATCCCGGATACTGTACTAGATGACACACATGGCCTGACTTTGCATCTTCATGTGGTTGCTGTAAAATGGTTCTGCTCTAATACTTCAATTCTTGAAAGGACAAAAATTGGTGCCAGGGTAATAAGAAACTTCAGGGTGATAATGTGTGTTATGAAAGTAACTTGTTATCTGTTGTTTTTGTTACATCCTCTTTTCTGTGAGACTGAGCTTTTTTCCTCCTAGAATTGACTCATTTCTGTTGCAACAGGCATATATATTGTATAAACACAGTACTGTCTCCATTTGAAAATTAGCAATAGTGTGAAGGAAAACAACACATGCTGTATCATCATATCCTGACACTATGGACAACTGGGACTCAGTGATCTGAGGGGCACAGCTGTGGGACAGGTTTTGGAGTGGCCTTGCCACTGGTCATGTGGCAGGGACTGCTTGCTGAACCAACCTCTAACTGCCATGTGTGCTTTTGTCACTCAAAACTTGAGCTGTAAGACGAGAATTGTACATGTATTAAATATATGCATATCAGTACATATATTAATGTGTGTACTTCTGTGCATCTGGTTTACACGCTTTTATCACAAAATGGTTAAGTTTTGAAGGGATTACAAATGAAGTCATCTGGTCCAACCTCTCTGCTCAAGCAGGATCTGTATAGACTTTATCACACAGGATTGCATCCAAATGGTTCTTGAGTATTTTCAGTGGGGGAGACTCCACACCCTCTTTGGGCAACCTGTTCCAGTGCACGGTCACCCACATAGTAAAGAAATATTTCCTTGTGTTCAGTTTATCAGTTTCTGCCCATTGCCCCTTGTCCTATTGCTCAGCATCACTGAGCAGAACCTGGCTCCATCCTCTTGGCATCTTCCCTTCAGATACTTGTATACATTGATGAGTCCCCTATCAGTTGTCTCTTCTTGAGGCTGAACAAGGCCAGCTCTTTCAGCCTTTTTCTCCTTAAGAGACACACTTCAATCCCTTGATCATCCTTGTCACCCTCCACTGGACTTGCCCCAGGAGTTCCATGTCTCTCTTGTACTAAGGAGCCCAGAAGTGGACACAGCACTCCAGAGGAGTCCTCACCAGGACTGACCAGAGGGGAAGGATCACCTTCCTTGGCCTGCTGGGGATGCTCTTCCTAATGCACCCCAGGATACCCTTGGCCTTCTCAGCCACAGAGGCACTGCTGGCTCATGGACAGCTCGTTGTCCACCAGGACCCCCAGGTCCTTCTCTGCAAAGTTACTTTCCAGCAGGTCAGAGCCCAGCCTGTACTGGTGACAGTACTTACGACACTGACTATGAAATATTTTCCTTATGTCTCCCTCGTGTAAGTTGGGAGTACACTTGTAGCAACTCTCTTTTAAAAAAACAAGCCTGGAAACAACTTCCCATGGCTTCATGCAAGCCTATTTTCAATCTAAATGTCTCAAACTGACATAGCCTAAAAATGCCATGTGTCTTTAATTAGGTTTGCAGTTCTCGTGGAGACTGGGAGTGAAGGCAGAGAGAACATAATGCAATAGAAACCCTGGGAAAATTAGATCTGAAAATGAGGTAAAGAAAACAGATTCTGAATAAAGGACTTAGAGAGAAAATTTGTTTTGGGAACATCACCTAAGCATTCTGCTGACTATTTTAAGTATCTGAGAGATTTCATGAAAGGAGGAGAAATTACAGTCTTTCTTTTAGCAAAGGAAACATGCCTTCTGTATTTTAATTAAAAGAGATGAAGAATGTGGGTTTAAATTGAAGCAAAACAGTTTAAGAAATTAATCCCCTGTGCACATCTGAGTTCATACAGTTCATTTGTCCACAGCACAAAACCCTTGGGATTGTCAACTTCCTTCTGCTGCTGCAGTGAACCAGTACTTCTATAACTTTCAGGAAGAGTTAAAAATAATGTCACTAAGTGTATTTCCAAATGTGAGTATCAGCAGGGCAGGCCATTTGCTGCACTAGCTGTTGTAGGGAGCTGTTGGCTCTGCACAGGCAATGTTTCTGAGGGTTAGTTGTGGTTCTTGATGGTTACAAAGTGTATCACCACAGCACAGCCACTTTCCAAACCTTGCAGCTGCGAGAATCCTTGGAATACCACAGTAACCTTCACTTTGTCCACTGGAGTCTGCTTCTACTTTTAGCTGTCTAGTTGCAAAATACAGGATCAACATTAGTTTAATACCTGAAGTAGAAAGAGAATCATAGTTCATGAATTTGCAAGGCTCAAACCCTAAAAGCAAGTACCTTTCAAGTGGCTGTGGAAAGGGCTCAAACACTCTGGTGACCCTTTTGACTGCATGTCCAATGCCAAAATGAGATATAAATGTTAATTGCCACATGTTATGATAGAAAATAAACCTGCTGGTGCAAGAGCAGATGGCATTGAATGAAGTTTTTTTTGCATGGATTCTGCAAGAGAGATTATTATGTCCAATGACACTGATCAACAAGGTAACACAATACATAACACGGTCTTTGGATTTGTGGATTTGTGGTTAGGCTTTAAGAAAGTTTATGTCACATTCCACACTAGCAAACAAATGTCATTAGTGTTCTTCAACACAACAAAAAAAAAAGCGAGTGCAAAAATAACATGAGGATATTTTAAAGAAATAATAATAGCACAAGTGCAAAAGTCCAAAGCAGGTATGGTGATTATAGTACTGAGAGACCTGTGTCCTTTTTTCACAAAGCCTTTAGTGTGTGCAAGCAGATGAGCACATAGATGCTGAGAGAGGGAGACCATGGCCTATACATTGAAATCTAGCAGATCACACTGAACCATGCAGCAGTCTACAGCACTGGAGAGGGAAGGAGGAAGTGTAAATTACTCCACCCTGGCTGCTGCCATTCTGCTCTCTTCATTGCCTACAAAAGAGGAAAAAGTAGAGTTGCAACCCAGACTTGACCTTGGCTTGTGTCTCTAAGAAAACATTAAGGAAAAAGCAAATAAAACTAAGAAAGAGAAAACCAAACCAACAAACAAATAAAAGCCAACAACAAAACCCAACCCACAAAAAAAAGACCAAAAAAGCAAAGCCCACCTAACCCATGAACAGCCCAATGTGCTGAATCTGTATAGTTTAGTTTCTGCTCAGAGTCTCTGCAGTCCAGGATTGGAGTTGCAGGAGCTGCGTAAAGGCAAGAAGTTGTGAGGTTCAGCAGCAGAACAAGAGGGAGTGTGGACATGCAGGGAGCAGAGGGAGAAATCCCTAGTAAATGCAGGACCAGAAGAACGACAGCTGCCAGAGGCCAAGGGTTTAGGTGCCTTGTCACAGAAAAGGTATGTAAAGAATCTTGCCCAGCACCTGTCCATAGTGTCACAGGCTTGGTTATTCTGTGCCAGCATCTAAAGCTGCCAATATATAAAACAAAAAGCAGAAAAAGAGAAGGAAAAAGATAAAAAAGAGAAAGGAAGAAGACAACAATCATAACAATTGCATTCATTTGGAAAGAGTCCTTTAGGAAAGGTTCAACTCTGTCACACACTGACCAAAAAGAAATCCTAAGTAAAGAAGTAGCCATTTTGATAAAATAATTTGGATTTTTTTCTGATAACAAAATAATTTAAAAGTATACACAAATGTAAACTGAGTTGTATTTAAAATTATGATAATGGTCTACAATCAGCCTTGAGTCTGAAACAAAACATGTTAAGTATTCAGCTTATTTTCAGTATATTTGGATGTATGGACACTGCAGTAGCATTCCAAGGAATTAACCATGCAGCTGGTAATAACTGCAGAATGGAAAACTGTGCTTCTTCACTCCACATCCAGTGTGTGGCTCTCCCACCTCAAGCAAAATCAAAGGAGTTTTGTTTCTTTCTACTGCACTGTTTCCCCTTCTGCTCTCTGTAGACTGAACAATACATGGGAAACAAGGTGTTACTGCCCCCCAGCCTGCAAAATTAAACAGATGGCACCTGACACCTGAGAAATCTTTTTTCTTGCCATTTCCATGATCAGAAGATAGCTTTTACAGCCAGAAGAGGTAATTTGGCACTACTGCTAGAGCTACTGCCAATGTTTCCATATGCATGGAATGCTCCAGAGCTTCATGAAAATCTCCAGACCATTTCTCCTTTCTTTTTTTATTCATTCCCAGCTAACACCCTACAGCCACACTTAGTTCAGACATCTTAGTATTCTAGAACCAGAAAAAGATACTTTTATTTGATATAAGAAACAGAAAGTACTCCCTATTTGCATTTTCCTAGGAACACAAATACTTACACAGACTTTTCACAGGAAGGCAGCAGTTGTCATATAGATCAGACCACTGACTGTTCAAGTGCAGTCAGATTGTGACCAGTCCTGACACTTTCAGAGGAAGGTGTAAGAAACCCTACTTAAAATTCTCACCCAAGGTAGGAGACTGAGAGGGGGGTTTTCACTCCAGTAATGCAGCAGTGAATTTCTCCTGTTACTTTTGTTGTATCCTGAAGGCAGAGCAAACTCCTTTTGGATATGAAATAGTGCTGGGTCAGAATTTAGATGCATGCAGTCCTCCACACAGGAAAATCCCACTAAGATGGAATTTTACAGGCTGTGTGGTTCACAGACTGGCAAAATGACATTCATAAGTATTTGGTTTTGCAAGACTGCTGATCTCACAAAACTCCCCTTGTAGTTTGTAAGAAATACAGATACAACACATAATGATTTGAGACTATCAACTGTAGATACTCCTTTTTCTTTGCTGCCAAAAATTACTGTTATTAAGTAATTGGAAGCATTGTTTAGGAAAATAGTGATATCAATTTATCTGCTGGTAGATTGATCTCCCTGGTTGTGGATGATCTGTTTTTTCTGCAAGTGGTAGTATTACTTATATCTATTGATGCTCTTTGCAAGTTCATTCAACACTATATTTTTCAAAGGATGGATTAGATATTAGCTAATGTGTAGTAGTCTCTACTGAGGTTGGCATGGAATAAGTCCTTATTTTAGGAAAGAAGGAACTGAGACTCCTTGAAAATAAATAAAGATTTTTTTTCATTCTTTAGTAGTGCCTAGAAGTTGTTAAGTATTTTCAAGCTTAGTCTGTGGCTGCCTCTTAGCTGAGAGCACAATTTCTATGTGTTTTTATTTTATGTGATTTGACATGAACACAGTAATTACACAATTGAATACTGTGTGTTAACAGACTCAGAGGCGTTAAGAGGTGGTCTCAGAATTAGTTTCCCAGTTCAATGCTATTATGGGTTTTAGCCAGTTGTCTTGGATACAGCTCTGAATTAGTATCCAAGTACACTGTTGGTTCTATTCTTCCAGTTCTGGCTATTCTAAGTTAATTCTTTTAACTTCTCTAGCTCCAGTAATATACACAGCTGAGGATCCATTCTCTTGTATTCTTAACTTTAGGTGTTAGATCTCAGATACAGATGATGTGATACTATTATGTTTTGACAATCTCTTTTTCTTCACGCTCCCATTCTTGAAATGTTTGGCATAGTTATAGCTTTCTTACATGGGAAATGTTTATTAACTCTATGTAAATTATTCTATTGTAAGACTTCTGCATGTTTTTCGAATGTTTATAGGAATATTTGAACATGTGGGAGAGTACTTAATATAAGACTAGTTGGATATACAAACAAGACAAAAAAAAAGTGGAGCTTATACACAAGGAAATACCTTTGCTGAAATCCTCACATCTCTGAATTAAGTAATAGAATGCACACATATCTTAATAGGGCAAGGAATTTAGCCCAGAACTTCAAGAACTTGTGTGACCTGTAAAAAAATCCACAAACTTTTTCCCAAATGTTTTAGCATTACCAGAATTATTACATCAGAATTACATCTTTAGTTATGTGCATGTTATTCCCAGACACACTCAGTCTAGACTTAAACATTCTTAACAGTCCAGAGGTGCTCCTGGATATTGCAAAAGGAGCTGTGAAGCAGAGCAGGAGCTGCCCTTGGACTGTGTACATAAACACTCTGAACATTACTTAATCTAAGACTAAATCCAACTTCTTGCAGCCAGTAAATTTCTTCTGCTGTGGAAGTTCCAGGTAGCAGCTCAGCAACAGATGTGGTCAACAGTGTCTGACCACAATAAATAGTGATATGGTAAACATATGATACAATTTCTGCTGTTCAGCAAACTGCACAGAGCTTGGTGTGCCTGAGGTACCTTTGCAAAGAGCAACAAAGGAATAAGTAATGTATAGAAGGCTTTATAACTGTGATGGAAGTTGGAGAATATCCGTTCTGTCATGAGTGTTGTTGATGAGTTTTAACATCATCCAGAATGTCTTCCAGAGCAGTTCATATGGGCCTCTCAGACAGAATTGATATGTCTGTGACATTCCAACATGCTTTTTGGAAACAATAGTCTATTACTGTTACAAAACTGCTATTAGCATTCTCCTGAGAGGTGAGCATATCCCCTTGGTTATGTTGAAGCCCCTGACAGGACGTGCCTCAACTGCAGTTGAGGGCAATACAGCCCATTAGCTAACAGTTTACAGAATTGTCACAATGTACAAAGTGCAGCTGTAAATTTTTACTAGTAATGCCCTCTCCCCTAGTAATTCTAGGAATAGTCTGCCCCCTTCACATGGGACAATATTAATTTCTATTTGCTGAGGAATTAATTTGACCAAGTAGCACACAGTAGGTTAGCAGAAAGACAAATATGTGTTATTGCAATGGAAATTGTACATAGTTACCATGAAAAAAAGTCAGTAAGGTTGTGTAAATTATTGCTTTATTTACATGTTGTCATCTGCAAAGACACAAAGGCCTTGTCTTTTTTTGGAATTAGGCCTGCAGACACTGAGGCGAAAGAAGCAGCACAACTTCCAGTTTTGTAAGAGAGACAGCAAACAGGTGTTTTCTTCAATCAGGGAGTAATCTCTGCTCACTCTACTTTTTGTCCTTTTTTTTTTGTGAGTTTATCTTGTGCAGGAACACCCATAGCTGCCACTGTGGTTTGCAGACTAGATAGTGCCACACTATTTCAAATGGTCTGTAGTGTTGCAACATGGGCTGTGACAAGAAGTCGGTTTTTAAGCAACACCTCAAGGTGTGCAACTCTATGTGAATGAGACAAGAGTTCTCAGTTTGAAGTATTTATGTGGAGTAAAGATTTTAAAAAAAGAGTAAAAAGTAATCACATGTATGAAAGCTAATTTAAAAACCCCTTTTAAAACTGATCACCTTTAATCTGTTTAGAAATACAAGAACAGTTCATAGTTCTCACTGGGAACTCAGCAGCAGTGTCTCTTCACACCATGTGTATCATCACTCCCATTTAGCCCACTAACTAATCTAATTGTTAATAGCTCACAGTCTGTAAGAAATTCGTCAATAATGTCCATAATTCTTAGGCTATAACTTCCTCCTGGACCTGACATGGTGGTGCAAAAGAGGCTTTAAAACTGAGTACTAAATGCAGACAACTCTTCACACCCACAAGCCCTGGTGTTGGCCAGCTAAGCTGTAGAGTTCCCGTGACTGGAGTGTCTTCAGACATACAGTAGTGGATTTTGTTTGGTGGCCAGAATATTGTTGTTAGGCTTTTTTTTTGAGAGGCATAATTTTGTCTGCTTATTACCTGATGAAAAAACCTGCTTTCATTACATCAGTTTAGGTAATTTTCTAATCCCAGCTAACTCAGCATTCAGTGTTACTGACTTTACAATTTCAGAAGTTTTCTTCTTAGCCTTTGTATTACTATTGATTGAACACTAGTTCTCTAATTATTTAATGCCATAAAAACTCTTAAGTGAATATGGCTAATTCCTAGATCTGTTTTGGGGAGACAAACTCAGAAATGGGGCATTGTAATTCTAAAATCCCAGACAGTAGTTTGAATCACAACACCTAATTACAACACTACACTTAATTACAATACTACATTACTTTTCAGGATCTGACTTACTTTCTGTTGTCCCCATTAAATATGCTAGTTTACTACTGTATTTAGTTTGCACTGGGCTAATCTTTATTAGTGGGCAGTACAGCCCTAGAAAAGGATTCTGAATTTTCTTGTATTTAATGTCAAATATTTTTGTACTGTGAATAATGTCTATAAATCTGTTGCAAAGAAAGTCACTGGTACTGTAGTGGCTTCTGAGACCTAATAATCTCAGAGACGGTGGCTCCTAGAAATACCTTATTACTTGGCAAATGAGCTTTTCAGTGCAGAATAGTGGAGATGATAAGTATGAACTTCGGTAGGAGTTCTTGGTTTTGGTTGGGGCCTTGAAGGTCCTACAGTGCTTCCTGTACCAAGAACTGTCACGGAAACTGTATCACCTTCTCCATCTTCTGTTTAAAGCTGTGTGATGACTAAATGGCTAAACTTCTATAGAATCAATCAACCATCTTTATAATGGTTCTTAGTAATATTTCTTTGAAGTGTCAGGTCATTTGGTAGTTGAAGACAGTTCATACTGTTTAAAGTACTGTTTTAAAGTGCAGTTTGATTCTCAGAAGGAATTGTGAAATGGCTTTGAGATGATCTATGTTTGCACATTGGTAGCAATCTCACATCTTATCTGTTCATAAATAAAATGCTATTTCTGGTAGCTACTCCTGCCTATTTTAATTGGGGAGTGAAAGCCAAGAAAGATTTTTCTTCCTGTTCATTCACCCCTTGCAGTAAAGACCTCAAGTACATTAGGAAAGATGCAACATGAGAACCTTTGCAGAAACTGTGTATTTGAAGCCTTGATATTCAATTAGGAGCCAGAATAAAGAGCACTTCCCCAGCATGGCATATAATGTGCAGGTACTATAGGAATAAAAGCAGAAAATTCCAGCTTTTCTCACCAGTGATCATAAATCTGGTTTGGAATAGTCCTTAAAAAACCAACCCAACCAAAAAAACAAACCACTCCCCACTGCTCCCCCAAAAAGCAAACTCCAAGCAGATGTGCTTGGGTTTTATTTGGCACTTTCAGAAGTAATGAAACTCAGTATAGAAAGAAACAGGTGTCTTTTGCTTGGGAAGTTGACTGTATGGGTTCAAACACAAACAACCCAGTCTCTGGCTTAAAGCTATTTGAAATAGAGCATCAACAATTAAGAGGCTGTTATATTTTAAACTTTGGGGGACACTGAGTTATTATACAGAATTCCCAGATTACTACAATCTCTTTAACAATCATTAATGCTACAAGATGTGTAGACAACTCATCAAATATTTCTTCCAGATTTCTTGCAAGTGTAGTCCATGCTTATTGCAAGCTTCCTCCTCTTCAACACCACCAACTGTTGTAACAACATGATATACTACAGTTGCCAGAAATGTTCTGTATTTCTGAAACCTGTAAATCCACACTTGCTGTCATGCACAAAATAGGAGAGGGATTCAAAAATAGTAATGCTGATGAAGATTGCTATAAAATCAAGTCAAATCAAATCCAGTGTAACAGCAACTAAAGCCATGAGGTTTTGACCATCACATGTTTTCTGCTGTAGTGGAAAAAAGAGATTTGAGATGTTGTAGCATGAAATCCTAACTTTTCATCTCACTTAGTGATCTGTGAAAATACTTTCTGTAATCTAAACTAAGACATGTGGACCAGAAGTATAAAGCTGCTGTTTTTCTGTGGGAAAATAAATGCAGACTCAGAGTTCTTTGAGTCAGGCTTTTTGCACTGTTTATTTGGAAAGACCTGGATTTCTTTTGTTTTGTCAGTGTAAGTCATACAAGAAGAAAATTCTTCAGAATGTAATAGCTACATGGAGAAGAATCCCTTTTCCTTGCTCTGTTTCACTCAGCCATCACCAGCTCTGTAACTGGCACATGCCCAAATGGACTGTCCTGTCCTTGAGAAAAGCCTGGGGGGAATAGCTGCTAGAGGTATCAAAATTTTGGTTTGTTCCTATATTCCTGTATCTGTCAACAAAAATATGATGCCTGTATCTCTCTAAGGCTAATCTGTTAAAGAAGCTTCACCAAGGTTTGTTCTTGTGCTGACATGCTCTGCCCCTGTGAAAGGGGGTATGTTCTTGAACTGAATTATTTCTAGAGCTTTACTTGCTAAATTTTTTCCCTACAGAGTTAAAGACTAGTTCAGGGTCAGGAATGGCCATCAAATAGAAGAGACAGAATAGCCTGTAGTTCTATTTGGAAAGCTATGCTGTCTTGATACCTCTGCCTTTGCCAGAATATTGTAGGCTGGAGTTCTAGCATCTCTTGTATGGGAAAGGGAATTGTTGTCTATCAGTTTCAGCTACTGTGTGTCACAGTGGTTGCAGGTTCTATCTTATTTTGGGGTAGAAAATTGAATGTGGGAAAATGAGGCATCTTTTATAATTCCTAGAAAAGTATGTCTTGGTTAGTAGAGCAATCAGGGCCCTTGAAGATAGCTCAGGAACTGACTCTAATTCACAAGACTTGGCACCACACAAACCCTCAGTAGACCACAGAACTTGTATGATGCTAAGACCTTGTCCTGGGTCCGTTCGAGTGGTAGATATCCAGCATCCCTGCTGGGTATCAAACTGAGGAAGTGTCGAGGAGGTCATACTGTTGTAACTGCAGGAAACAGTATAAATATGAGGAATGGGATTAAGCCCATGTATTGGTGCAGTCTCTGCTTTGTCATGGTGTAACTTCTGAATTGTGAACAGTCAAAACTGCCCTCCACCTAGTTTTTTGTCTTCCTCACTTCCTCACTATCGTGTACAGCTAAACTATGCTCTCTCTAAAGATTTTCCTCATTCTTGCTGTTGTACATTACTAGGAAATTTTCTTGAGCTGCCACACTCCCAAGATAAATAAATCCTTCTTGTCACTCTCCAGCCCTACTGTATCCTCTTTGACAGGGTATATTTTATGTCAAAAGCAAAACATTTTCAATTACTTTTCATAGCAGAGCTCATAAATAGATGGTTATATACTGCTGTGGCTCTTTTTCTGTATACATACATTTAACTTACCTGCAATATTATCAGGACAGGAGCAAGATCTCGTCATATGATGTTTATCTTGTACTATACCTTTTTTCTGATTCTTGCAGAACAATACTAGTGCTCAATTAGTGCACAGCTGTCCAAAATACTGCAATTACTTTGTCTATCTTATCTCTCAGTCATAATGGCAATCTCTGCATTAAACAAAATCACTGCTGTTAGTATGTTTCCTGATATACAAATGCAGTGATTTCATGACCCCAGTAGCCAAATAATGCTTAAATCCAGATAAGTTTGACTCAAGGAATTCTGGAATCTCATGACATAATGCTGTAGAAGACAGAGAATGTTTTACATGCGTATACACCTTATGTAAATTTAAAATATGTTATTTCACTTCAATGTAAAGATTGTAAGTTCATAAAAGTTTGAGAAGATGGGCAAGAACTGGGAGCACAGTAGAGGGAACAGTTAACTTGTTTCAGTAATAAGCCATCTGCTTAATTTGATATGATGATTTAGTATCATGATGGTTATGGCAATAGGAGTATCCTTTAATAAATAATGTCCTGATATATGTCCATTCCCTCTCCACCACACCTTGAAATCTTTTGCAAAACTGTTGCAGGTAACTTGAGAATAACCTGAAAGCAGAACTTGTAATGCGAGATCACATGACTGAATCACACAGTGATCAGCAAATGTGACTCGTCCCACTGATCACTGTTACGATCTTATGACCATCAGGGGGGAGAAGCATGGCTTAAACATACAGACCCATACAAACATTTTCTTATCTTCTAGAAAGCAGTCTGCTGCTCCTGTTCTGTGATGTCTTCCTTATAGTGACAGTTCTTGAGATTACTCAGAGAGCTCAAACATTTGTTTCAGGTAAAAATGTTAGGAATCCAGATTTTTGTTGTCTCTTTTCAGCTTTGACTCTGATATTATCTAACAAGTCTCAGCCTCCGCGGCTGATACAGGTTTAACATTTACACAGCTTATAGCAATGAGTCACATCTTGGTTCTGTCCCATAAAGCACATAGAGCCCATCATGAAATACAGAGTTATTTCCAGACATGGCCTCTCTCTGAAAAATGTAAACAGGTGGAAGCCCTAGTAGATAGCGTCTGCTCTTCAAGAGAGGGTTATTTTTACCACCAGCCTGAGTTTGGTGAGTGCAAGTGTACCATACAATGATATACAAAAAGCATTTATAGCTGGAGTGCTCTGGACCTGTCCCTCCTCATTTTTAAAGCAGAAGAGGCAAACAATCTGATAATGTGTAGGCGTTTGCATGTTCATGACACTTACGTATGGACATTATTTGGTTTCTAGGCACAGAAATAATTTGATCACTTAGACAGAGAACTGGGTTGTGAATAGAGAGAACCCAATACCAAGTCCAGAGGTGCTTTGATGAAATGTACAGAAATATTTTGAATGAAAATGCTGCTTGTCTTTTTGGATTTACTGATCACAGTAAGTTTACAGCCATGTGAACATATCTAGAATTTCACATGCTTATATATAGGAAGTCATCTAAGTAAAAAGCTATGTTTCTGCCTCTGTCCTTTTTTTGCTTGAGGAAAGATTATTAATTTGGAGCTTCTTAGAAAATTTGTGCTTTTTTTCCCAGTGTCTAGGTTTGATTTTTTTACACTTGGAGAAACATGCATGCCCATGAAACTGAAGAACTTTTATGCAGAAAGTTGAGCTGGTAACTGGATGCAATAGTCTTGTCCGATGGCTGCTTAGCCGAGGAAGAAGGAGACTTGATCGCTTGTGGAATTCCCGATGTCTCAGCCCCAGGGAATGGGCAGTGACCTGCGTGCTCCCCCCTGCCTGCCTGGCAGCTCTGGTCATGACTCATCCTACGGACTTCAGTGCCTTTGACACCACTGTCTGCTCAAGTGCTTGAAGCCCACCAGTGTCCCTCGTGTGTCTAGGATAGCAGTGCCTTATAAAAGCATGGTACATTCCTAATGTGTTCCTGAGAGAAAGGAGTCTGGCTTTGTCTGGGTCAAGTTCTTTGGAGAAGGACTGTAGAAAAGAAAGCACATGAGAGCAATGTAAAATGATAAGTCACACTATGGTATAAACAGAGTTTAGGTTTAGGAATGAGGAATTCAGTGGTAAATCACATGAGCTCTCCTTCCCACTTACTGAATACATTACATGTTTTTAGAAAATTCTGCATTAGTAATACTATAAAAATCTGCTTTGATTGGATTATGGATTGTGTTGCATATCCATAATTGAAAAGAGGGAAGTTGTTCTGGCACATGCTCTTCTAGCTGGGCATGGTCTTATTGTAAAAGAACTGGTCTGTGTATTTTCGTTGCTTTGTCTTTTCTGAAACATCCAGTATGCCAGAATGCCAAATAGAGGCATGTTTTTGATGAGTATCTTTTCTCTAGAAACTGGGCTGAGAGCCACAGACTTGCTTCCAGTGAACCACCTAAGCTTCTTTTAATTTGATGACCTAAGTTGCTGTTGAATTTGGATGAACTCAGACAAGTTTATATGTGAAAGTGTCTGTCTTTCATTGCTAATCCTTTGAGCTGTTCAGTCCTTTTAAATCCTCTTCTTTTTAGGCTTAAAAAGGCTACAGCTCTATTCAAACACTTTCAATGTTCTGTTTTCAGAACTTAAAAACTGATTGCAAGGCTCTTCCTGTATTTAAGACAATACTGAAAACTGCACAGAAATTTTTTAAGCAGAGATTTTTGCAACATCAGCCAGCATACAATAATCTTCAAAATCTTCCTTTATTATTAATAATCTTCAAAATCTCAAAATCTTCCTTTATTGAGGTGTAGATGTGCTTAATTAACTAAAGTACATTGTTTGCATATTTTAAAATAATCTTTGCTAAGAAAAGACATGAAGCATGTTATCAGATTATCCAATGTCTTGCTTAAAGAAATTCTCCACCTGTAAACCATCACAAAATCTCCTTTCAAGAAGTCGGCAAATCATTTTATGATTTTCAAGGTAGCATAACTAGAGATTGGAATACAGGACAAGAGCAATGAAATGGAATAATGTGCCTGAGTTCAGAATTGTCAATGCTGCATGTAAACAGGCTTTGGGACAGAGGCAGAAGAAAGCTTTGTGTCCTGGGCTCTCAGATGTTGAGTGCACTTTGACACTGCAGTGCAGTCTTTTTTCCAAACCTGGACACTTGGAGGGGTCACCATTTCTGTACTATCACACTGGAGAGAAGTGAGAGTTCCCTGAACTAAGCTACTTCAAGCTCTAAAGTGGCTAAATTTCTCAAAAACTACTTCTCCGTTTGTTATTTTTTTCTATTCTCAGTTCTTGGTTAGTGTCAGTTTGAAACCAAGATCTTTGATGATTTTAATAGCCAAAAAAACTATAAATGAAGAAAGTGTAAGTACGGTTATTAAATATGTGAAGCTCTACAGAGTTCCAGTGCTACTTAGTATCTTCTGATCTATGTGTCCCCATCTTTATCTTAAAGTTTGTGGAATCAAGATGGTGATTGTTAACTCAGATGAATTTTAAGAAAGATAGATAGTGACATAAAAGGGATTTTTTTCTTCTTTTGCTTTTCTTGGTTTTTTGTTAAAATCAAGAACACCAAAGGACATAATACATGTTTCCTTCAAGTTCTCAACAGCAGAAGTTGCCTTCTTTTACTGAACAAATTACAACTTCTAGCTACTCACAAAAGTTGCTTTTAGAATACTCTTTTAAGGTCATGAAGAGTCAAATATAATCAATCATCCTGGAAATGGGATCTGAGAGAATCCAAAATTGTCTTAACTTGTCAGCATAAGGAATTCTGTGCTTGCCTAGTGTGAAATAAAAGTGTTCACAGCTATTAGGAACAGTAGGAGATGGAAGATACTTATTTTTTTCTGAACTTCAAAAAGTGTTTTAAGGTACTCATATAAGTGCTGTAGTCTGATAATGTGGCATGGTGGTAACATCTACTGTCCTAACCTGATACTAAGTTACTGGGTAAACACATTCATGTGCCTTGCCAGATATAAAAAAGGTATCGGGAAATGCTGTACTCAAAATTCAGCCTTCAACAGAGTAGGCCTGCATTTTTGTCTGGCACAAGTCAAGGGTTTAAAGAGATTACCCTTAACCTTTTGGATTCCACATAGAACTGCACATGGACTTGCTTTAGTTTTAAATCCCTTCTTTGACAACTGCCCCTCTTACTAAAATATGCAAAATCTGATGCTTCCAGGACCTAAAGTGACAATATGCTTTACATCCTGAAACAATCCTCTGTGCTAGCTGTAGACTCTATTATGGAGATGGTTGGTGAAACTCTTGACACTTTCCTCACTGTGAAACACAGTATTTTGAATAAAAGAGAATAGTTCCGTTTAAGGCTTGCTAACAGATGCAAACAAATGAGAAGCAGAGCCTGACCTCCCCACTGTGCTTTTTTTCTTCCTGTGCCTTACACCACAAGCTTTAGCAAAATGCTTCCACTTATCACAAAGCCTCCGTTGTACAGCTGAAGAGAGAACGCCCTCGTTTCCATGCACCCCGGGGGGCTCCCTGAAACACCCCTGTGTTGTCCTGTCTCGCTGGTGCCCTGCGAGCAGCCCGACTAAGCGAACAGCGGATTGCAGGCACCGCTGGCTGCCAGCGCACTGTAGGACTAACTTGCAAGGAATGTTCCCCTTGGCAGGCAGCCTCCTCCTGGCATCGGCGCCAAGTGATATCAACCATAATTGTTGCTATTTATGATTTTTCTTGTTGCTTTTATGAATCACTGCTAAGACAGCTAGGTTATTCTGAATCTTTGAACAACTTGCATAGTGGGAAGCCTGATAATAGGTAGAGGATAGTATGAATTATTTTGCATTGAATCTACAGTTTTTTGAGGTGGTATTCTGCTTGATCTGGGAACTCCAAATCAAAAAACTGCTGAGTCTTAGGACTCCAACATTGACACTGTTTTGCTGTATGCCCTGGAGTTTCTTGAATGTCTCTCTTTGTCTTCCTTTATTTACACTTTTTTTCTATTTTCTGTTAATTTGCTTTGTTTCAGCTGATTCGAAACTATTGTAAATGAGCATGTCCACACATAAATAAATATTCCATCACTAAAAATAGTATCATCTATATGCAATTGGTCTGACTGTGTGTAAAACTCTGAGCTTCTTTATGTGTGGATGAAATATATAGATAAAAATGGTAATTCTAGTTTTGACTGAAACTAACACACAATTAAAAATATAACAACAACTCTATACCATTTTGCTTTTCACAAATAAGCAAAATGCAGATATATATGGAATTCCTGAGGTGAACAGTGCTGTAACTGCCCAACAGCTCTAATCCAGGTTTGATCTTCCAGAAACCCTGGGCATGCTCATCACTGTCACAGACATTCTGGAAAATGTTGAGTAAAACAGCTATGCATGCACGGTAATTCTGGCACGTCCTAAAAGCAGGTGACTTTGCTGTGCAAGTACAGTGTCATATGAATGCAGACAACTTTCATCAGGAAATCCCAAGCAGAAATATATTTGTCCTTTTCTGTGTGTCCTTTTCTAAAGCAGACCAAAAAATCTGTTTTCTGTAAACGAGAGAACATTGTATGCAAAGTGCTCCTGGGTAGGGGTGGGGGGTTTTGATGCCTACTGTAATGGCATAGGAAAATAAGTCTACTCTTTGGTGTTATAGAATATCCTTCTGGCTAGTAGAGACTTCTGTGGTAGTACTTGAATGATGCTTTAAGTTCTGAACAAGAAGGTTTGTGTTTTTCTCCACTTCTTGTGACTGACTGTGGGATAAAATAGTATAGACCTCTTTTTCCATTTCCAGTGTGTTTAATGCCTTCTGTGATGATGTTATATGAGTAATAGTACTCTTCTAAATTTCCATATGGTTGCTGAGTGCTAGTAGTACTCATGTCAGAGTTTGAATTTTGCATTGCTTTTAGCTACTACTATGCATTTAATCCTAAATGCAATACTACGTATTTCATTTTGCACATGAGAAGCACCTACCAAACATCACTGTTTATGATGGCAAAATTATGAAATACACTATTCAAGCAAAATGTAATGCTCTTCTGAAATTCAGGATGTATATAATCACAAGAGGACAGATTCTAATGTGAGCATGTAATGCAACTGCATATATCCCAAATACATGCATTTTCATCAGGTCCCCCTAAGTTACATGAGGAAATGGGTTGTTAGTCAGTGTAAAAGACAGACCACAGATATGAAGCATCTGGAGACCCAAGCAAGGCACCAGAACTACGTTATGCCATCAGAGATTATGAAGCTTCTACAGAAGTAGAAAGGCTGGTGGCTTGTAAACAAGAAGCAGAAGGTTTGAGCTGATTAGGGATGCCCTGCCAATGCCAGTGCTTCCTCTTGCCTTCAGACCAGCATTATGTCAGAGCAGGCACAATGCTTATCCTGTGTAGAAGGACAGGATATTGCTTAGCACATGGCACAGAGAGAAGTGGAAAACTGTTGAGGTACACTGTGAAGGTGACTCACTTAAAGGAAAGGGCATGGTAATTTTTTCAGTGTCTCAAATAGAATATTAAACTTTGGGGAAGACACTAAGATGCTCTGAATGCACGCACTGAGGCAGCAAGCAACCTCTCTACATCAGTGTTAGAGAGTTCATCCTCACTCCTGGTGTCCAAAGCAGCAGTCTCAGGCTCATATTTCAAAAGATGTAAAACTTCAATTGTTTGCTCTCTTGACTCAATCACATAAATGCATGGAAATATTTTTCACATCTTGTTTACTTTATTCCAAACTCCAGTTAGTGCAAAACTCTGAAAACAGTTTTGTAGAGAACAAATGAGATGCTTTATTATGATGCCATTGCATAGTCAAGAATCAAAGGACTTTTTGATGTAATCCTGCTTAGCGAAAGTTGTAATACAACTAGGAAATCTTGATGTTTTGTAAACATGAAGTACAGAAACAAGAACCAGTACTTTAGGTTTGAGGCCATTCTGAATGAATGGATCTAGACATACTGATATTTTAAATAGTAACTAACCACAAACTTGTTTTTAGTTGCTCAGGTTCCTCTTTCTTTTTTTTTTTTAAGCTTTGTAATTATTAGAAAACAGAATGTAGCCAGGGGAAGAATGGCAGGGAAATAGTGGTTCCTCTGGTCAATACTACACTGAAATGTTTTTTTCTGTGTTTCTAGTGAAGAAAAGGCTTTTCCAGGACCTTTTTTTCCTCAAAGCTCATAGTAATTTTTCAAGTAAGTTACCATATATGTTAGATTTCAGCAGTTGTCTGGCCCACCTAGAAATGTGACTCTTCCATTTTCACACTGTTAAAAGCTTAAGAACTAAAATTCTTCCATATTTTAATAACATTCTTTTGAATATTTTGTCTTCAATTAACTTTCCTCTGCCCTGAAGACAGTATTCACCAGATTGCTAGGTGTTGCCTGTGTGGCTTTATGTATAGTCTGTTCATGTGTGTCTTTTTCCCTCTTTTTCTTTAGGCCTTGGATGTTCTCTGCTGACTTTTTGAACACACCAAGAAGGCGGTGTCCAGAGTGGTGATTTTGCTTTGTCTATTTCTCAAAAGCCATCCAAATGCCATAGTGATGGACACCTTTGAAATACATATTTAAGCTTATAAACTTTGAACTAAAGATCCTGTTATGTCTGTTATGTCAGAGCAAGAGAGAAGTCTTATAAATCAATCGTACCAAAGCAAAAATTTTGATTTTTTGGCCTTTTGTCCTTCTGCGTCTCATGCGTGTGGTGGTTACTAGTGATGAGACTGTAAGAGAACATAACATTCTTTTCTATTATTTTAGTTTTTCTTGAACTATTCTGTTCTTTACAGAACTCTGACCATACTCTTTTTCTAACCTTTTTCACTAGTATAATTTCTCTTTGCGTAGTACTTTACAATATCTGGAGTCCATGATGATGCAAAATCTGAAGATTATTGATGCCAAAGTGTTAGAAGGTTAGAGCTATATAGACAAATATGCAAGCTGGAGCACTGCTGAAAAGCAAACAAAAAATATCAAAATTACTAAAGTATTGTCTACACAAGACTATTCTCTTGCTGTCTTGGGGTGACTTTATGATATATCCTATATTGTCTACTCTGTGCTAGGAAAAAAATGAATCTTGTGCTTTTAAGACTGAGCCCCGAGAGTGGAGAGGAAAAAAAAACAGCTAGAGAAATCTTTTCAAAATGATTTTAATGTTTCAAGGTCGCTCTCCTCTCTGTTGTTCTTCAGGAGAAAGGCGGGGGAAAAGCAGGCTCGGCTTGGTGGGTTTTTTTTCAGGCAGCTCTCAGCTCAACTTTTTTTCGGAGAGGACGAAGAGTGGAACTTCTGTGTTTTCCTGAGACTTTGGTTTCTCTTCTCTTCTGGACTTGTTGGGGACATCAGAACATCAGAACTTCACTGGGAGACCCTTTCACCGGTCTGGCCAGGGGCGGGGGGGGCCACAGTGGCCCAGCGTCAAGGGGAGAAAGAGATCATATCAACAAAAGGACTCTGAATCTTCCAGGTTCTCTCTTTCCACCGTGAGAGACTTCATTATTTATTGTTTAGCATTATTATTATTTTCTTATGTGTTTGTTAAATAAATAGTTTCCTATTTATTTTTCTTTGACTTTCCTTCGAGGAAATATTTCTTTTTTCTCGAACCAGGTGGGGGAGGGGGAGCTGCGGCCTCCTTTTTATCAGAGAATATTTATCCCTCTGAACATATTTGTCCCAAACCAGGACACTTGTACATTGCTATTCTCATTTTACTATAAAATTACTTACATCAGAAGTGCAACTCTTGTGTTAATTTGTTGCAGACCAAAGCATTGCTGCTTGTTGCCATCTCACAACCAATTATAAAAAAGGAAAAAGAGACTGGGCAGGATACAGACTATCCTAAATTTCTTATGTTTCTATTCATAGTCATATTCAGGATCCTCATTTTGGCAAGCACTGCTGCAGTTGGGTAGGTTTACTGTGGTGATGGGGAACTGACATCATTCTGTTCAATTGGTTGCTGTAAATTGTAGCTTTCTCTAATCTAATGCCTTTGTAAATTGTATGGTAATGCTGCTGAGCTGTCAGGGGCACTTTGTAAAGAGCATCTGCTGGAGTCTTAACAAATAGGCTATAGCACACATGGCTTTATGATCATTAGTATTTCGCAGTTTTAGCAACATACCCGTCTACATTTTGCTTTTAGGAATGTGGTTAAATAGACAAAATTTTAAATTAATGGTATCTTCTTTGCTTGCTCTTGATGATTTAGGAGCTTTCTGTGCTTTAAACTCTGAAACTGTAGTCTAGCAGGTAACAACAGCAGTTAAATACAGCATTTTTAGAGCACAGATTACAAGGCACAGAATTCCAGCCTGGAACATCTGGCTGATAAATTATAGTGCACACTAATCAGTATGTCATGGTGGTCGATGACAAATGCCAGCCAACCCTAAAGCAAACACATCACTATTTCTGTCTCTTCAACCAGGACACTATCTGGACAGTAATTTGCTTCTGCACCCAGTAAGATGTAATTTCCTGAAGGAAGATGCAATTACCAATAAGGAAATTGACTTTGTGGGGGAGGGAAATCTGAGTGCACTTGGACATTCTAAGCTGAAAAACTTTAAAATAGTGTTCATAGTTCAGGAAAGACAGTTCGAACTTGATTAGGAGATACTGTTTTTACATTTGTGAGATGGCACAACAACTTGAAGATGGGACATTGTCTTCCAGATCCTCAGAATCAAGTTATGATGTGTTTATTGTCTGAGTAGATGCTTGGTGCTTGTAGAAGGATCTCTACTTACATTTCATACAGAAAGTCAAACATCAGACAGCATGTAAGAAGTGTGTGTGGCACTTGCACACAAGAGATGTGCCCTGCATACAGATGTCAAATTAAAGTATGTGGATAAGGTCAGTAAAGACAACTAACAAAAACCAACTAACTGTGAAAGAGAGCTGCAGTTTGTTGTTTTCATGTTTTTTGTTGTTCACAAATGGCTGATGATTTCTTGCTGTGTGAGTTGTGAGTCCTGGAAAAAAGAATAGAGTTGCTATAGTTCTTTAGCTGTTGGGTGTTCTCAGAGTACTGGTGCAGCTTATGATGTGTATAATATAATGTTTCAGTCCTGCTTGTAGAAAAAAGACAGAGTTCAAATAGCTCCTATTTTATATTTTGTCTGGTAATGGGTCATTGTATTTTTCCGCCACTCAGCAGTGTAATGTAAATTCTGGATGACTGGTGAGCAATGCTAGCTCATCTAGCTAAGTTTACAATGACTTTATGCTGAGCTGGGTCTTTCTAGGCACCAGTAGAACACCTTTTTGTTGCTGCCTTGTGTACATGCTGCTAGGCAGCAGCAGCACCAAATTTCAGACCTAAACCTGTACTGACTGAAGCACAAGTGAGGAGTGAAAGTCTGAAGTGGGAATATTTCAGTTTTTGAGACACTTTCACTCCCTTCTTCAATGATCAGTTAGCTAAAATTGTTTTTCTGTTATATGGGTCTATACTGTTGATAAGGCATAAGCTTGTAAGGAAACAACTAAGCCATATGGTGGCTAGTTGATTGCTGTGGTACTGGGTGGATGGGAATGTATGGATACTGCTGAGCCCATTGTGGCTGGGGCTGAGAAGTCAAGGACAATATGTGTCAATCCACTGAAGGAAATAGAATGAAGGCATGTTCATGAGATATACTGTATTTCTAAAAAGGAATCATAATTGACATTTCGTTTGTGTAACCTTGTCTTCACTTGCTTTCATTTTGAAATCTTCCCATCACAATGAATGGGGGCTCCCAATAAAACCTGCTCCCTAACTATTGACTCTCGTAAATTTGTTTTAGATTTTTTGATTTTTTGCTTATGCTGCATTAAGCCTGCATCCATAAGGAATGGCTACACATTGGCAGTGGAACAGAGAAAATGAATGTACTTCAATAGATAAGAATTCTGGCTCTTTATAAGATTTTTCTTATTTCAGGTATGAGTCACACCACATTAACACAACTGTTTGCTCAGCTCAGTGGTTCAGCTGCTATTATGTCTGATTTTGAGTACACGTTGCAATGTCTAATTTAGAAGAAAAAAAGCATTACACTCAATTACATGTAGAAAGTTATTTATGAGGTAATGATACTATGGAGCAGGATTTGAGCTTCCAGGGACACTCTTTGACTTCAAGGACTACAAATATTTGCAAATGTACTTAATAAGAAATTATTTGGAAGCATAAGGAGATGAGACAAAGGACCACTATAAAATTTACTTCAAATCAACATTCTACCTCTGCTTTTGTAACTAGACTCTCCTTAAAGCCACGTCCATGGAATCAATGTTGTGTGTCTCATAGGGATCTTCAGCAATCCCAAGGGATTGCTTCAGGGTTAGCTAAAAAATGTTCTCGCATTATTTACCAATGACTCATTTGTAACCGTCTGCCACTCCTCTTCCTTGAGTAAATATTGGCAAATGTTATTGCTGCAAAAACAACAGTCAGCTCTACATCACGCTTTCTCAGATAATGGGACAATGGCTCTGCCAGGTTAAGACAAAGTGCTTATCTGGAAGCTGTAAGAACCGTTTGGGGCTTTCTCACATAATACCAGTCAGAGTAACCCTAAAGCTGTTCCATGTGTTGATGGGAAAATCATGACTGAGGTCAGGAAATCACAAAGATCTATCCCTCAGTTGTTTCAATTGTACCAGAGGACTCAATCTCTTTTACCTTAGCTAAGAACAGTCTTCTGGCTTGAAGAAAAGAGCCAGGGCAGGTTATGATTCTGCAAAATCCTTTTGAGTTCTTATCTCTGGAAGAAATTTTTGGAGGCTAGTGATGCCGTGTCCTTGTTTTCTACTGCAGAGCCATGAAAGAGGAAAGACCCCTCATATACATATATATATACACACACATATAACATATAAAATAGTTTAATGCTGTTATGAAATGTAGTTGTATCTGATTTCTACGCTTTCACCTTCTCCTTCATCTTCATTGTGGATTTATGAAATCCTCTGTGACCTGATGCTGTATGTAAATTATTCAAGAAGTGGTATAAAACAGCAGACAGGACTTTTATCCTAGTTCTGTGAGTTGGTCTCTTTTTTTCAAAAATGACTGGGATATCTTTACTGCATTTTCACTTAGTGATCTAAAATTATATCTTCATTGATTTGGCACTTACCAGCTTTCCCAAATAAGACATTATAAGATCCTTAATGGATGTACTTTTATGGCTTAGTAGTGGACCGTCTCGTGCTGTTTATTTTCAAGGTAACCTTTCATGTTCAGAATTTTCAGAGTACTGTGACTATGTGCCCAAAGCCACCAAAGACATTCATCCTGGCCCATCTAACTCCACAGGCTATTTCAGCCATGCTCTCATAAGCAAGTGAGGTTGCTGTCAGAGGATGATTTGTCTAAGTGGTTTTTTTTCCCCTCTACACTGCTGCTTAGTCACTGCACATCCAGTCCTGTGCAGTGCAGCATGGAAGTGCCCTGCAAAGTCTGGGCAATTTAGCTTGTCTGCTGGAAGCAGTACAGTTACATGAATGTGTGTGTTTTCACCTTGGCTAAAATTCTCAACCTCATGTTTGGCCTCATCATTCTGAATGTCAGTCAAGTGAACTGCTGCCTAGCCAACAAGAGGAAAGAAAATACATTACTCTTTCCTATTTCCATGTGTTATCCTGGTGTATTCTGGGGATTGAGTACTGGGTCCTTTCGAGCTGGCTTTTCAATGAAGAAGGAGCCAGTGATGTGGAAGTCTGCTTACATCCTTCTTACTATATACAGACCTAGAAAATAAGCTTTTCCTTTCAAACTTAAAATGTGCTTCCATGTGAAGAAAAAGGGTTCTTAAGAGACAGTAGTAATATTGATGGGTAATATATAGACTTAGTTTGTGGAAATTAGTTCTTGGGTAAAATTATTGGCTAATGTGAAAATTCATAGAAATAAGCGGAAGATATTTAAATACTGAGTTACAGCCTGCTGGCTGACCACAGCTTGAAAACTGCTGGCTGCTGACATGGGATGTGAAAAAGCCCATTTAAAACCGTTGTCTGCCAGATTTAGAATCATGTAGGATTGAAATTCACAGTAAGTACTCATAATCCATATTCAAATATTAGAGCAGGGACTTGTATCAGATTGTCCTGAACGCTTCCATTGTTATGAAAGTTTTTAAAGTCTTTGCCTGCTTTCATTGCACAGGGAATTTAACACTAATTTTGGGAGCTTGAAAGATTCTGCAGGACAGAATTAAGATATGCTGGTCTAGTTTTGTGTTCTTATTTTGGTGCAGTATGTGAAAACGAAGTACAAGTGTTAGCAATTTTAGAGCCACTCTGACTTGTTTTCTGTTTGCTTAGGCTTCCCTGTGGATGATGTTTAAAATGCATTGCATCACAAATACAGTTATATAGTGTTCAAGTATGTTAACATTGTGCAGATGTCTGTATCCCTTCTCTCCACTTCCCCACCATCCTGTAAAATCATGGGCTTTTTTTTCTGTTATCCATGGGGGTTTTTTTATTTATTTCTTTGTTTTGTGTCAGGAAAGACCTGAGTCATGATTTTACTTTTTCTCTCCAACTATGAGGGGTACAATTTTTCTTGTGAATGAAAGCTTAAATCCCTTGACTCTGGGCTGTGAGCAAAGCACCAATTATCATTAAAAGTTCTCATAGCTTTTGTTATCCCAAATGGTATTATTTCTAACTAAAGACACTGTTAAATACCATTGGTGCTTCACAAAAAAACTATTTAGCTTGTTCTGCAATATATCATATATTCTTATTGACTAGGCTGCTTGTTTTAAATCAAATCTTATCTGTGACCGTGAGAGAGATGCTGAGGTGAAAGAAGACAAGAAAATTGCAGGTTCAAAGTGGGGATCTAATTTTAAAGTTATTTTCTATACTTGACACACAAGCCCCAGGTGGGAAACATAATTCAGTTAATTTAGTTGCTGTACCATGATCTTTCCCAGTATGATAATAAGCATTTAGCATCTCATAAAGCTATATTAGGAAGCTCTCTAAGGCTTCTTTATACACAGAGAATAGGAAAAAAAAAAAGAACACATATTTGCTACATATTGTCTTCTGACGTCAATATTTACCTGTTCTGTCAGCATGCAGGCTTGCATCATAGCCATTTCTCAAAGCTTGTGGTGGTGTGCACCTGCAGTTTATTATGTTATTCATGTCGTTTCTGTACAATTCTGTAACCCTTTATCTCTAAATAGACTGCTCAGTCATCCCCCTTTTCCTTCCCATACAATTGTACACTCCTGTTCTGTATCCTCCTCCTAATTATCCTTAACCCTTCCCCTGGTCCAAAGTTATTCCATCCCAAAACCATATTTGTATCCTGACTCTGCCTACCCTTCCAGAACTTCCCATGTTAGTCCTGCTTACTCGACAGCTAACAGGTTGGAGTTGCAGGCCACTGGCTTCTCTATGATGTAACCCTTTCCTAAACCCTCCTTACCTTAAAGTCCATAGGTCCTTTCCCACTCTCCTCCCCTAATTTTTTCCCCATATTTAAACCCCCTGCACAGAGCTAGCAAATGCTCTCTGTGGTTGGCTTTTCCAGGTGCCAGTTTCCCCGATCAACTGTTTTCCTGTTTTCTAACCACAAAGACTCACTCTTAATCCCTTGCCCTCCAATAGCTGCGCCCAGAACACCAAAGGCAAAGAGGTTGAGGAGAAGGCACTCTTCCTCTGAGCCTCAGCCGCCTCTGAACTGGTCATCTCCTGGTGAGAGACCTTGAGTTCTAGGGTGGCCACTCCTGCTCGGTGCCCCTCAACCAGATGGCTGGAGCTAGTCAGGGCTGAAGAGGAGTTTTGGGTCCATCCCCTGAGGTGGCTGACAGCAGCAAAAGCTGTCATTATTCTCCATCTAAATCCACTGAGATCAGTGTCAGCCAAAGGAAGAGTAAAGATAGCTTTCGCAGTCAGAAGGTAGAATGGCTTGTAGTCCCTAAAGAGAATAACCACTCATGAAGTCTAAATTCTTCCTTTCTTTTGGTTTATATAGGTTTTAGCTTGTTTCTTAATTAAAAAAAATATTACTAATGTCTGAGTGTCAGAATGTCTCTATATGAACATGTATCTTCACAACCAATATGCCATTTTTAATGCATTAACTGTCCTTACAGGTTCCAAATGAAAACTTATCTCCATGCCCATTTCCATTGTGTTGGAACTACCTGTTTTAATTAGTCTAAATGCCTGAAGGGTTTTATGTCTTCATACACCAGTAAGCTTAGTTTCATTCTGAATATACAAGCAACCATCTAGGTACAGAATACATAACACTGCAATATTTTTCACTTGGATCAGTAGTGCAGCTTTTGCAGTAAATTCAGTCGAGACATCAATTTTAGGCTGTGCTGATGATAATAAATTCCCTATTTAACAGAAATTATGCTTTGATACTTTTTCACGTCATTTTAATTAATCAGTATAAGTGCTAATGAAATAATGAATTGGTTTGAGCCATAGAAAATAACTATCGTCTGCTATGTATGGGAGAAACAATAGCAACACTTACCAGACAGATGCGTAAATTAATATGCCTTCCCTTGTTTACAGTTTTCAGCTTTTCTTATTTTGCATTTTCATTAGTCCTAGGAATGTGTCACAAAATGAAGTAACACACACAAAAGTCCAATGCAAACAGTTAACACTTACATTGTGTAGTTGCAGTCAATAAAGGATGTGACTTACAAGTGTGATTACTTCTTATTGAGTAGTCTTCCACTATGCCTTGAAATGGGAGTCAGGTCCCAATGTGAATGAAGCCAAGAACCTACACAAGATGCAGCCTTTTAATTCCATCATGGCTTTGAGAAACAGGAGAGACAAATTATCTGGCTTTTTTGTGATCTGCAGGGCTTCCACTCTCTGCATGTCAGTCTCAGAAGCAAAGCTGAAACCACCAGCATTCTCCCCTCAGTCAGTGATTGAGCTCCATTCATTGCTTGGAGGAGGGGAAAGTTGGAGTCAAACTGGTGACTAGTTACCAGTCCACATGAATCTGACAGTGTTGGCTGTTTGCTTCCAGTAGGCTGCACTTTGAGTGCAAGCACTCTCTAATTAGGCATGAAAAGATTTGTTGAATTGTATTTCCTTTGCTCCCTCGGTCGATGCTCGGAGCATGGATCTTTAGCAGATATTGACGCTGACTCATGGGACTCTGGCTGATGAGGGAGAAGGTCATGCATCTGGCATGCTCAAGGTCATGCCATGGATTCATGTGTTTGTGGGAAAGCACGGAGCTGCTAGGCAGCTGCCCAGAAAAAGTGCATTGCTGCCATATCTGCTCCTTGTGCAACATCATGAACAAGGCACAGCAAAGATCTCTAGGAGAATCCCAGCGCTGCAAATAACACGGAATGCAGTGTGGCAGTGTGAAAGTGCATAAGCTGAGGTCTAATTGAGCGAGTCATCAGCTCAAAGCAGTAAGACTTGACAGTTCTAAGTGAGGAAAGGCCCAGAGGGGCTCTTAAGAGAAAGAATACCATTGCTACTGCAGTTCAGTTCCTTGTCAGTCTCTTGCTACACCTGCAGCCTAGCCTTGAAACTCTGACTTGCAAACATTTGCAAAATATAAACTGCATAGGAAGATCATATTTGTGCATTTTGTAGTTTTGAATCTCTTGTCTGAGAGTTGTCTTTGCAAGCATTTGATCTCACTGTAGTATGTTTTTACTTCATGAGAAACTGGACTCTAGGGTTAAAGAAAGTTGGCAGATTCTGCCTCTGGAATGAGTATCTGGTGCCTGTCAGATACAATGCAGACTGCTGGCTTTGCAGTCAGAGCTGAATATTTGGGCTTGATCCTGAAAAATAATTTTAAGTCCTGCTGTTCTATTCATTAGGACATAATCTAGACAAACAGGATTTGCATAGGATTTTATTTTTTATTTTATGTGAGATTCTTTAGCATGTATTTTATATTCGGTAAAACAGTTGCTAAAAAAATAGTGTACACCATAAATAGCATTTCTGACTTTGGCTCCAGTTAAGGGAGACATGCAGAGGAGATGGAAAAAGATGAATAATGAACAATCTGACCTTAACCTACTCCCTTGCTGGGTGTGTGCTCTTTAACTCAAGAGAGGCCCATAAATAATAGATTTTTAAAATATTTAAATTATATTTTTAAGCACTTAAATCACCAATGCATTTGAATAAATATGCTTAGCCATTTGTTTTTGACTAGTAACTGCCATGGTGTTTGGTTCCCCAACACTGTGCTGTTAAAGCAATTGCAAGCTAATCTATTCTACACTTGATGTCTTGGCGCACCGGAGTTTTGTCAGTTCTGAGTAGTTAAGCAAGTCCTACAGTTTACTTTTATTCCTCTTCTGTCAGAGAGGCAGAGAACTAGCCCTGCTGCTGGCCTTGTTCAAAAGTGAAATTGCTCTTGAGTCTCATTAATAAGGTGAATCAATATGTTCTCCTGAAATGACATGTTTTATGTTCTTAGTCTCTCCTCCCTAGGAAGACACTACCATTTAGGAATCAAATCTATCCAGCAAGCTAAAATGAAGTAGTTTCCCCCCCCCTTTATATACTTTCTAGCTAGAAAGTATCCAAGCAGCATTCTAAATTATTCAAAACTCTGTAGCCTGTGGAATTTTCAATCTGTTGAAAAATAAAAACCACATGCGCCACTGGCTCTGCATACGGGAGTCTGCATTTTAATCCAGAGCTGCTGCATACACTGTGGCATGTGCCTCTGTCGTTTGGTGTTGACATCTGCATTATGATGAGGGGAATTATTCAAAGCCAAATTACTATTCAGGGTGGTAGTGTGAAACAATGAAAATGAGATTGCTAGAGGGGAAAATATATGCAATAGTTTGTATAGTTAGGAAAGAAAATCAAGTTCATTTGCTGAAGCACTGCTTTCCTCTTTAGCAGAGTTTAACCCCTTTAAAACAGCTAAAATAAAGCTCTGACATGTTTCTTGACAAAATTCAAGTGCTTTCTATGTACTTTTTCAATTGACATTGTGGTAATATTTATGGACCTAATCAGAAACTGTCCTTAGGGTAGTAAATAGGGTAGTAATCTTTGTTTAGACACACATCTACATCTTGTTGAAACAGCAGGAATGATTTGCATCAAAAAATAAAAGATGACCAAATAATCATCACTTTTCCTCTTATTAAGCTGTGAATGCACTGATTTTCCTTTTTTGCTGCAAGTGTAAAAACTTCTCCTTCAATGAATTCTTGTGGATCTTTGGTGAACTGGGCCTGTGCATTGTGAATATTCTGCCATGTCCATATTGGTTAGCTTCATAGTTCAAAACATTAATTTCTGTCCCTCAAAACATTTTGTTCCTTAGCTAACCAAGGCAGTCTGACAACTAAATACCGAAGCACAGAATTAGAACTAGCAGTTGGTTTTTACAAGTTTGTGCTAGTCTACACCTGTTTTAAAAGCAGGGTCCTGATGCAATTCCTGGTTTGGTTCTTGGTCCCACTAGCTCAGTCAGTCCAGGAAAGCATCAGCAAAGGGTAAAAAGGTTGCACGGAGACCCTCGTGGTGGACACATACGGTTTATTGATTCTCTGTTGCCGTGAGGCTCCAGAGAAGGTCAAACCCCATGGAAGTCCAGAACAGGATCCCAACTCACTTCCTGTCCGCACAGGTTTATAAGGGGGTCCAGGTTTCTGGGAGGGGATTAGGGAATGGCCAATGGGAAGGGGAGGTGGGAGTGGTTTAGGGAGGGATGGGAGTGGTTTGGGGCAGGGTCCTGCCCTCAGGTCAGAGCAGGGAGGGGTTTGGGTCCATATGTGGGGAGACTGGGAGGAGTGAGGGTAGGGATACACTGGAAAGGGGATACAGTTCTAGAATAGTCCAAAGCTAGGTTTTACAGAACCACATATTAAAACATATAAACATAGAAACAGATAAACAGAATACACCACTACAGGGTCCCAATATTCTTCAGCTACTCTACCATTCAGAAGTCCTAATAAAGATTTTGGAAAGTCTTCCTTTCCTCATACCCTGCTTCCGCAGAGATTCAGGGAAAGAAAAAAGACATCCATAGATTATGGATTCCTTCCTTCAATTAAAAATTATCAACAATAGCCATAAATTAAAGAGTTTCTCTGTAAATCTCAGTCAGAATTCCAGGGTATCACATCCCACAGAACAAGATATTTTGAGCACGCTCCTGTTTTTTAGCTCCTTGGCAGACAAAATTTCCACCCATTCTTGAAAGGTTTATGCTAAAGTGTGGTTCTACCCTAATTGCTGCCTCTGAGATCACCCTCCTTTTTCTTATATTGTCTGTCCAGTTATTTTACAAAATGGCTTCATGACCTCAGGTTTGGAGGTGATAGTGTTCCCATTTAATTTCCTTACTTCTTGAATTGATTGTCAGACCAAACACTGGCATATAGACACACTTGAACTGTTTACTAAATTAGCAATAGATATTTGCCTTCCTCCTTGACGGCTCTTTGCTTACCTGCATTTTAACTTCTCTTACATGTCTTCTAACTAGTTGCAATAACATCCTTTATATGTGATTACAAGAGCTCACAAAATTCCTTATTGACCAAAGAGATAATTCTAAGGAAACAACAAAGAACTGGAAAATCAAGAAATTTAAGACCTATGACAAATTGAATAATGGTTTTAAGTCTGGCTTTACTTGATTAATGTTAGATTTGTTAATTTATTGAGTTTTCATTTAAACAAACAAACCCCCTGAACTGAGTTGTTTCTGTTCTAGCAAGATGGGTTTTATCAATGTACATTCTCAACAGGAGAAAAAAAATCAATTGTTAAAATTCTCTGATTATAAAGGAAGGATTATAAAAAGAAGATACTTGGAGATTTTTGATAAAAGAAAAGACAGTGAATAACCAGATTTTTTTTTAATTTTCTATTCATGCCAGGTAGCACCTTTTCTTCTAATAGAATTCTGCACTTTCTTTGGAATTCTGCAGCTCCCTTGCAAGGGGAAGCAGAAGGGCAGGCACTGATCTCTTCTCTCTGGTGGCCAATAATGGGACCTGAGGGAACAGCATGAAGTTGTGTCAGGGAAGGTTTAGGTTGGTTATTAGGAAAAGGTTCTTCACCCAAAGGGTGGTTGGGCACTGGAGCAGGTTCCCCAGGGAAACGGTGTGTGCCAGAGTTCAAGAAATGTGTAGACAATGCTCTCAGGCACCTGGTGTGATTTTTGGGGCTGTCCTATGCAGGGTTAGGAGTTGGACTTCAATGATCCTTGTGGGTCTCTTCCAACTCAAAATATTGTATGATTCTATGATTATAGTGAGAAAACCTATTCTATATATAAATTTGTGTGATATAACTCTTAATGTAAAGTAGATGTACTTATTCAATGAATAGAGAAATGTTGCAACAGTTAAAACCTATTTTTAGAGATGGACAAATGCAGAAGCAGAAAGGGGAGACGAGTTAGAGTAGATTCTGTGGTGAAGAGACCAGGAGTACATCCAAAGAGTGCAGGAGATACACCCCTGGCTCTTGTAGTATCTGTAACTACTTTTAGACTGAGCGTCTCATAATGAGATTTTAGAACTGAATGTTTGATAACTGAGTAGTGATGTATCTGCACTGTGTTGCAAAAGATCTGAAGAAGTTATGAGCTCTGTCAGTGCTGTGAAAGGCACAATAAGCTTTGGTCTCAGAGAGTTGAAAAATCAGGAACTGTCCATGATAAAAGACAATGACAGAAGAATTAATTTATGGAAGCCAATAAGTGTGTGTTTGCACTAACGTGCAGAATTCTCTTTTCAAACATATGCTAGAAGATACCAGTTCTCTGGACCTTGTTCACCTCAGTGACACATGTTAATGTGTCTTTAATAACCTTCCTGCAGATGCTGGAAAGCTGCCATGCAGAGTGCAGCCTGGGCAGTAACAGTAGAGGCTTCTTCATTAAACTCCCTTCTCCAGCACAGCCTGGATATGACAGCTATTTAATTCCCATCTTTTGTGTGAAAGAGATTTTTCCTTTGTAATGCAATCTTGAGTTTATGTAGCATATGTTAATAGGTCAAATGAATCTTGTTGAGAAAATTGGTTATTTGACTGTTATGTTTCATTTAATTCATAACTGAATGCTTTAGAAAGATTTCTTCTGTGCTGAATTATCTTCACATTCTCAGCTAGAATTCATCCTTTAAGCAAAAAAAAAAAAAATATATCTACTTGCCTATCTTTGGTATTTAAATCACCAATTTTTACAAAATATATCAATTTTAGAAATGATTTTTGAAATCACTGAAGATTATGACAATTATTTACCTCCCCCTTTAACTTACCACTCAATGCTGATTGCCACAGCTTAATCTCACTTGCTTTCAAAACACAGTATATCATATCCTTGTGGCAGAAACAACTATAAAAGGAATGAGGGCTTTGGCATCATTTTAGAATGTAAGTGATCCATAAGGAAAATCAATAGTAACCTGGGTAATTTTTATGTGCTATGCTCTTGTAATAGTCTAACAGAGTATGTAACAAATATACCTAAATGTTACAAAACCAGTTTCTAATGGGTATGGATAATTTGTGAGAAACGTAGAATATCTCAGGCATTCTGACTGATGTCATATTTGTTTGATATCTGCAGAATGAGATTACGTAAGTGTTCACTTTTGTTCTGTAAAAGTAGCATTTGCTTCTTCAAGCAATATTGAGTTCTGTTCATGTGTTAGGAAGAAAATGTTTAAAGTGCTCTTTAATGAAATGATGAACAAGGATTCTTTATCTTTGCCATATATTTCATATTTCTTTTGCGGCAATGTAATATGTTAATTTGATAAATCGGAGCCTGAAAAAGTTTGTTGACCTTACAAATTTCCAGTCATGGGTGTTTTAAAAGCTTCCTATTTCCAAGATCTGGAATGATAGTGTTTGGGTCCTGGGTTTCCTAAAATTTGGTGACAAGTGATAGCACAAATTAGACAACTGATAGGGTGTACAGACTTATTTGTTAAACATATGCAAGTGTTCTCTGGATGGATGTTTTGTTAATCTTTGCATTACACTTATTTTGATATTGCAACGCCATTTTTACTTTCAGAATGAGACAATTTCTGGAACAAATTGGTAAGATTTGTCATTTTAGCTGTGCATTGATGCCTGAATAGATCAAAATAATCTGTCAGTGCAAGATCAGTTGTGTTCTGAAAATGTTGATGCAGCTTCTTGTGGAAGCACATTGTCAGAAGTCACTTGACAGTAATTTTTTTCCCTGTCTGAACATGTCAGACATGAAGACTCATGAAAAGTAAATTATAAACAAACTTTTGGCTATTAACTGAGTAATAGGCATTACCTGCAGAAAACAGTTAAGGACTGAGTTCCCCAAGCACTTGTAGAAACTCTAAGGGTATTGTCTTGGAGTTAAATCTTTGAGCATCCAAAATCCAAGAGATGAAAGCAGTTCAGAGCAAATTGCACAATGTTGTTCTAACTCGGGTACAGCAAAGTACTTCTCTCTGTGCATAGCGTGTCAGAAGTGTCAGAAGGAGAAGACTGGCCGAGCCTTAGTGCCGGGAAGGTGCCGTGTTGCCGCGCCTCCTCCAGCCTCTCCATCCCAGCAGCAGTAACCGCCTGCAGCTCTCAGGCCAGACAGCGAGCTGGCTCATCCTTAGAGATGGCCACACAGCCTGAGGTTATTGTTCTCATAATAATATGAAAATGAGTGTTTTCAAAAGCAGAGTTACAGCCTCCCGTCGCCGAGGGTGCCGGGGGTGCCCCTGGGGAAGGCCCCGCGCTCCCCGCGGAGCCGCCGCCGGCCGGGGGAGATGCTCTCGGCAAATGCCCTGAAGCGGCGGCAGTCGGCGGGCACGTTTTAATGATCTAGCGCTTTACAGCGGCTCAGGGAGGATCACTGACAGTGCTCCGACTTAAAACAATTATAATTGTAACTCGTCTTAGGTAAGATTTAGTATTGGCGCGTTAGCTTGTATTTGGTGTGCCAGTTTATCTTTGCCTGTGCTATTTCAGTCCAGCTCGTGCGTTGTTGGAAGAAAGCGGTTATGTAGTGCACTGTGCTTTTACAGGTGCTACTTAAACACGTTTCCCGCTGTTTCCATGCCTTCCTGTGAGCGTGACATTAACTTGCTTTTTCTGGTTACGTCGTTGTTTGCGTTTTCTTGTTTTGTTTTTGGGGGTTTTTGGAGGGGGTGGAGAGGGGTGGCGGTTTTTGTGTGGTTTTGAGTGGGGTTTTTTGGTTTATTGGTTGTTTTTGTTTCGGTTGTTTGTTGGGTTTTTGGGGGGTTGGGGAGGGGAGTTTGGTTTTTTTGTTCATGAGATAACTTTGTCACTTGTGACAAAGGGTTCTCATAAGGGCAGCATTCTGGCCATTCTGCTGCTGTAAAGTGTGCTAGCATTGCCTGAAATCTAGATGGGTCAGGAAAATGCAAGATTATAAATGTCAGTGAGGAATCACAGCCTTGTCTGGCAGGGTCACAGTCAGAAGTGCCGGGTTATATACGTAAATGACTGAGCACCCGCTTTATCCCTTGCTCACCTTTTTATAAGTGTTGGGGTGGAAGGGGAGCAAAGGTTATGCTATAAATAAAAGCACTTCAGTGTGATTTACGTGCTCAGTGAATTGCCTGTGCTTGGCTGCGAGAGACAGCGTCTCCTTTCCCGAGGCTGCTCCCCCATCTAGCGGCAGGAGCCGGCAGGGGAGCGGAGCTGCTGCCGCCTCACTGCCCGCCCTGGCGGCTGCAGGCGCAGGGCTTACACATGTAGCGGAACAAAAACAAGTGCAGCCCATCAAAGTTTGAGTGTATCTAGGCCTATCAATAAAAGACGCATTTACTTTTTCTTCAGAGGTTCATAAAAGTTTTAATAGAGAAGAGTGGCATTTAAATAAGAATCCAGTTGCTCTTGTAGGTCATTCAGTAATAAAGGTGCCTTCGTCAGAACTATATTTACATTCTCCCTTTAAAACATTATTTTCTCTAATAGCTCACAAGTCTCCAAATTGATCTGATTACCCATATCTTTGATCTGAAGACTTTTAAATTTATGTTGCTGAATCCGTACAAAGCCTGTCTTGATGCGTCATTGTTTTCATAGCAAGATTCTGTAACTGAAAATACAATACTAAAGATTCTGTTTGGGAGTGGTTTTGTTAATGAGAAAAATGAGCCATTAGCTCCTGTGCAGTGATACCAAGAACATGGTTGTGTTACTGGTAACCTTCTAAGTAAGAAAGCTCCTACAGAAATGCTCTTTGCCATGGGGAAGAGCCCACGGGCTTTTTTAGTTGTAGTGTCCAGGCAAGTGTAACAGATCCTTTGAGATTAAGTCAGTGAAATATATTGTATCTCTCTATAAAAACTTCAGCCCTTGTCATGAAGATTTAGTAGGAAAAGCCATAGCAGAAAAACTCTTGTATTTGTGAAATGCTGACCTTGTTTCCACAGTCTTTGTAGCTGTAAAATTGTCAGTCAGGCAAAGATTATTACCTCATTGAAACTCATATAGTGAAAACTATAACGTTTCATTATACCTGTATGCTTGTAACTTTTCTTATATTGACACACAGTCTATCAGTATAAGTTCCAGCACAGGTATGTATAGCCTGGGCCTGAGATACTGTATCTAGTTCCAGTGATGTCTTTAAACATTGCTACCTCCTGACATTTTCGATGCAGCAATTAATAATAAATCTTTTTATTATTGTTGCAAGTCTGTTGATCTAGAAGACTGCTGACATAGATCCCAGTAAGGTGACAAACTTTGTTTTTAAGCTTTGCAGTTCAGAGCACTCACAAGCTAACATCCTTGGGAGACTGGAATCAACTCTCTCTTTATCTCCTTCCACCATTTATCAGTTGATATGTTTGACAGCTCTGTTGCCTCTGAAGAGTCAGTATTTTTCCTGTCCATATGATTGTTTTCATGCTTTAGGAGGACATATGTGTATTTTATGACTAGAATATGACTGTAAAAATAAAAATTGTTCCAAATTTCTTAACAAAGCTAGCAGCTTGTGTAGTTTTCCCCCTGAATGTTCTAAAGGTCCCTTTAACATAGTTATAAAGCTGAGTCATGTTGACCATTAGAAAATATTTTCATAGCCTGGCTTCAGCTACAGAATGTAATAAATTTCTCTGATTTGTCTCTCCAGGTAATAAACAAAAGATCTCTTGGGTTTGTGTGTGTCAAAACAAGACCATTGTAAATGGAGGACACAGTTAATACAAGACGGAAGTATCCTTAGATGGCAAAAGATTTAATATTTAAGATAAACTGAAGTGCAGTTATTTTAGATGAAATTGGGTTGTTCTGGGGAAAAAAAAAAATCAAATTTATCTGTTCATATCTAATTTGAAATGAAATTATCATAAAGAGGATACACTAAAAATGTGATATCTGTGATCAAATAAATACACCTGATCCCAAATGCAAGGTGTCCAAGGAAAATGAAAAAGCCAAGTTTAGATTCAGTCTCTCCAGCGATCTTCTATAGAACTGAATAATTTAAATATTTCTGTTGTGCCCAGTCTTCACATAATAGACTTCCCCACATTTTTGAGGGATTCTTCCATCTCAGTTTCCACCCCCCACATCTCACTTGACACTCAAAGCTAAATCAAACACCAGGACAAGGATGCCTAGGACATATTCTGTGAAGAAGCACAATTGCAAAGTTGACAGCTAAGATCCTTCCAGAAATCAAGCAGAATCTGTTAAACACATAAGGAGGTAAGATTGTCTCCCCACCTGAGTGATGGCACCTGAATTCTGATGCTGATTTAAGTCAGACAGTTTCTTCCATTTTTCTGAAATACTATTACTTGGAATCATTTCTGAGACAAATCAATTTAATTTTGAATGGCAGCTACTTAAAGCCACTTGCTCTCCTGCAGTGTTGGCTCAGGTACTGTCTAGCAAGTTC
This sequence comes from Calyptomena viridis, assembly GCA_013390005.1. Classification (NCBI taxonomy): domain Eukaryota; kingdom Metazoa; phylum Chordata; class Aves; order Passeriformes; family Eurylaimidae; genus Calyptomena; species Calyptomena viridis. Next base: position 56,656 of record WEIV01023380.1, read on the forward strand.
TAGAGCAAAATTGGGCTGAGAAGGTCACAGGTACCTGTTCAAGGCAATTCTTTGTGTGACTGGGGCTGCTGTTAATATAGCACATAAGCATGTTTAAAAATAAAAGTTACTCTACCACACAAATTTGCAATGTGTCAGACTTCACAGGTGCATTTGAAGACGAAGAAGTTGGAGCTTTAGCGAAGATTTTTTTTATCATGGTTGCTGACGTGTTGTAGTAATGCCAAGTACATGCTGTGATCTTCATTGAACAGCTGCAATTTCAACAGCTGTAGTGATGTTCTGATTTATGTCACTTGGGGATGTTTTGTTTTCACTTAGGCTAAAGTTCTGCACCACAAGGCAGGAAAGTTTAGGGAAGAACTAGTAAGTGGTAAGTAAGTAATTTTTAACTACTACTGTTGTGAATTTACTGCACTTAGAACATCTGAGCTGTAACTAGCAGAGATACTTTGCTTCATTTCTAATAAATGTGAAACTTCCTGTGGATGTGTAAATGTGTCCATCTGGTTTTCTGGAATGATACTGTCACCAAACACGCATCAGATCCTACAATGCGTAAGTCAGTGACTGGCAAAGCCTGGTGGTTGCCCATTATTTTCACCCTCTTTCGTGATTCCCTCCTTATGATAATACTGTGCTTTGGAAGATTTTATCACACCCAGAGGCCTCTAGCTTGAAGCATACTGAGGTAATTCATGCGCAGCATGCCAAGTCATAGCATTACATACAAACCACTTTCCAGTTACTCAGTAGAAAAATAATATTTCCACTATCCAATGGGGGATAATAATTTTACTCTCTTGCCAGTTGCACATGTTATTCATTGAAATTATTTTGCCCAGTGGGACATGGAAGCAATTATTTTGAGTCTAGTCCTTTCTGGAATATTATTTTGTTAAGAGTCAGTGAAAGGTTTGCTCAAAACCCTTTATAGTTATTAGTCTCCCATTAAGAGGTTTGCTTTCAATTGTTAATTCAAAATTTCAGACCATTTTTTCTCATAGGATCCATTTCTTAAAGCCACTTTTTAAAAAGATAGGTAAATTGGGTAATACTATTTCTAAACTTCCCTGTAATGTCTGTATTTTCATGTAGTCATCTCAGTCACTGAGTATGTTCACTGATTTCATAACAAAATAGGGAACCTGGGATTAGATTCCAGTTTTATTCCAAGAGCCCAAAACAACTGTTTTATCCCTGTTTAAATTGTTCTGAAAAATTCCACTGGAATAGGTTTAACAACACTTAATGCCATTTACTGTTGTGCTTCACTGTTCTTACCAGTAGAGTAATTTCATAATATGTCCTGGTTTGGGACAAATATGTTCAGAGAGATAAATATTCTCTGATAAAAGAGGCCGCAGCTCCCCCTCCCCCACGGTGGGAAGAGAGAACCTGGAAGATTCAGAGTCGTTTTGTTGATATGNATTTCACTTCAGCTTCCCTTCCTGCAACCAGGATTATTGCTTTTCACTCCATCTCCTGAAGACACAGAGAACAGTTAATTTCCTTCTTTGTTGCAGTTTTTTCCCAATTGAAGAAAATGTTTCTTGTAGAATTTGCTTCTCTGGATAAAATAAACTAAGTACTTTCAGTGTCTTCTCCTTGTGGTGTTCTGGACCATTGATTATTATTGTTCTCATCAAGAAGAATTACACTGGAAACAAGACATATCTGAGTGTCTTCCTGGTCCCTAGGTTTAGAAACTGTGCTGTGGTGTATGTGTCCATGTGTTTACATTTTTTTCTCAATACTGTTGACTTAAATCCAGCCTGTGCTCTGTTATGCCTTCTGAATCTGTTTTAACACCAGTCATCATTAATCTACTTCTGTGCATTTGGTTATTCCTGTTTGTCTGTTAGCCTGTGCATTTTTGATAACTCTGGATTGCTAAGTTCACTCTGAATTCTCCTTGGATGCTGGTATACTCACAGTCCTTTCCAGCTTCAAAAGCCATTATTGTATCCTACCAGACAGATGCAGCCTAAGTCCAAATGAGTCAACTAGCTGGCTGGAACTATGGAACAGAACACAGGAATTGAGGACACTACTCATGTGGGTCTACATCTCATTTCACTGTTCATGAAGTACATAGTACTTGTTCCTTCAATTTCATGCATTTCCACTACTTAAAGTTCCACTTAGTTCACTTGCCAAAAGGTCAAACAACACAACCCAAATTCTGCTCAGATTGCCCATTTGTGTACTGCGTGAGATGCAATGGATTTGGAAGGATTATGTCAGACCAAGTTTGAACTCAGATTTGTTGTTTAATGAATATGTATTGTTTCAAGTATGTCATTTACTTTTTTTTACTTCAGCTTGAGGTGGAGGTATCTAAAACTTGAAATTACAAGACTGATGAATGGTTAATTGAAGAAAGGTTTGATTCTCCTTTCATAGATAAATTCTGTACTCACTTGCCCTAAAGCAAGAGCTGTGGTTAGGTGTCAGAAGTGAGCTAAAGGCTAGGTGACCAAATAGTTGTATTGGTTTTTTTTTAGTGCAGATTTCAATACGAACAAACAAAATCCTCTCATGCATACAATTCCACATGGAAGTGGTGTAGCATATGCAACAAATAGGTGACTATGTATCATATTTCCCCTTATCTTAGTTATTTAAAACAGATTTTAAGTGCTTTGAGTCATATTGTAGTTTCACTTCCATGAAGAAAGCTTCAGCTATATAAGGTCAAGTGGTCTGTCCATTCAGAATGCATCACTTCCCTCTGAGAGCTGACAGGTTAGCTGAGCTTCCTGTGCTTTGGACACATCAGATACTGCTTTATCCTCATTGCTTAATCTGTTTCTTCTGTGAAAGTATTGAAGATAAATAGGAACTTGAGTTCATGTTATTTATGCTTCTAAGGCTTCTAAGTATATGATCTCTTTGCTTTGACTGATGCAAGTATCTAAGTATTGCTGTTTCTAAATACTTGCTGGACTCCCTATTCTGCTCCTTTCTGCTGCCTACCACATATCTGAAATCAATTAATGATATACTTAAAATAAGAGTGGCTTTATGATATCATAATTTTTTTGGCATGTATGTTAGTACCCACCAGATATCTAATGTCTTCCAAAAACATCCTCTCTCTGTGGTATTTGCCTTGTCATTCTGCAGTGATGTTTGGCAAACTCCATGCACAGTTCTCTAGGCTGTTTCTCTTAATTTTCACCAGCACCTCAACCTGGGTCAATGTCTGCTCACTCTCTATAATAGGGAAAGAAAATATTTCCTGTGGATTCTGTTGCAGGAAGAGGACGTTTTGCAAACCTATGCCTTCTGCCCTTCATTTTCCCAGGGTTTGATAACTACCCAACCAGATGATATTGTAGCTGTGGGGCCAAAGTCATGCAGAGAACATTGAAAGATACTATATAAAGTTATATAGCAGCAAGAGCAGAGATGTGTGTATATTGTATGATTGTTTAAAGACTTATTTTTGTTGGGGCAGTCTATCCAATGTAAACTAAAGAACAAATAAGATTGCACACCCAAACAGCATCTAAATGTCCTCTGCTTTCAAAATTCTGTCTTTATTCATAGATTTCAAAATGAGAGAGACCTATACACAACTTTTGCTTATCACTCCTTTTCATTCTTACTTATATTCATAATGATGGAAATAAGTTGAAATTGAAATTTGATTGACTTTATGCACAGAAAAAGCCCAGAGAAGTCAATGACAAATGTGCTGTTTATTGCAATGAAAATCATATTCAGTTATCCTGAATGTTCTCCACCTGTTGGAGATCTGTTGATTTTGATACTTTGGTAAGTGTTTAAATGGAATACTGGAGTAAGAAAGCTGTAGCATGCCAAGAGACATAGTATAACTTTGCCTAAAACTTTATTGTCATTGCTCACTTTGTGCCTGAAATATTCTCTGCCAACACTGGTCAGGCTGTCCTGTTATTTGCTATCTAGAAAAGCAGTGAAGAGGTGTCTTCCTTCTGTTTATGGGGTCTCCAGTCTCTCACAGATTTTCAACTCCTTCGCTAGAAACAATGCAATTTTAACTAACTCCCTGAACAAACTTTAATCAGCAGTCCACAAACAGCACACTTGTCCCAAATAACTACCACACACAGTGGTTACTTCTGCTAAGAAATTTCTGTTTGCAGAACACAACCACAAATTTTATTGCCTAACAGTTTGCAAACCAGCACTGTCAGTAATCATTTTATGATTAAGTAGTGCTTGGTGTCCCTGTACTGTGTCCCTGGGATGTCAGGGCCTCAGTCACAACACATTCACAGGGTTGTCAACTCTCCATCCTCCTGATAACTCATATCTAAGCAGTTCTGGAAGAGAATAGAATTCCTATCCCACCCATTTTATAGAAAGGGTAGTGAAGTATAAAGACTTGTGACTTAACAGAGCTGGAAATAGTGAAGGTTGTACCTATTTCAGTCTTGAGTCTCAAGGACAAGACTTCATTCAGATTCTTATTCCTATCATTTCATCACCAGTGTGCAACAGTCATGTACACAGACTACAATCAATTACAGGCTGTAGCATGCTTCTCACTCATGCCAGTGTGCTTTTTGGAAAGAGAATTTAGCCTATGCATATGAAGTACTTTAATAATCAGTAAGTTCAAACATTTGTTTTACTAAGGAACTTTACAGTCAGAACATAAGAACAAAGGTTTTTTTAATGAAATTTTAACATCCATAGTACAAACAATAAGTTAAACACAGTAAAAATAATTAAATAGACCTTGAGGTGCCAGCCCTCATACAAATAAATCTATAAAACAGTTCAAATCTATGTAACAAAGACAAGTTTTAAAATAAAACCAGCATAAGTCTTGAGGTGGGAAAACAAGTTGTTTCCATATATCAGTTAAATGGATGGAAATAAATGTCTGACTTTTGATACCTGCAGCATTCAATGAGTGCCAAGTCCTTAAATGTTTTCCTGGTTACATATGTACATGCAGAGAGGTTACATAATTAGACTTTCCAAGGAACCCTGACAGCTTCAGGTGTGACCTGGAAGTTCAGGAGGTTTCCAACTTGTCTTGCAGCACAGTTCTTAAGTGGAATACATCAAGAGTTTGTAATACTGACCCAGCTACTACATTTTTTTTCACTTTTTGGTGCAAAGTCCGATCATTCTCTCATTACTGGTCTTAACAGGTTAGGTTTAGTGGCACTTGAGTCTTAGTATTATTCAGTAGCATGAGGAGAGATTTTAGACTCAAGTCATGTATAAAATAAAAACTGTACCAATACTTCCAGATCAAATGCTGGTTCATAAATGAAGTGGACAGATAACTTGTAATGCATAGTATTGTGCATGGGAATACTCATTTAAATGTTAAATATTTTAGCTTCCCACTGAGTGGTTTTCAGGTAATTCAGAGTAGTAAGATAATATATCAACCCTCTCTCTGCCTCATGCCTCCAGCACACTTATGCAAGTGGCAGACCACACAAGCACTTAAAATGAAAGCCTCCTATGACATTCAGGTCTCTTCTGTCCTGGTGTCAGTATAGGCTGAATCTTGTTCAGTTCAGTTGTAGAAAAAAGGTCACTTTGGTTCAGGAAGAAAACGACTCTTGGCAACTACTCCATTCATTTTGGAATCAATCCAGTTGAGGTATCGAGTAACTCTGGTGTAAACACCAGGCTTGTTTTCCTTTGCACAGCCATCTCCCCAGCTGACAATCCCATAAACCATCATCCTGCCATTGTGCTCACAGACCATGGGGCCACCAGAATCACCCTGACAACAGAAAGAGAACATTAGATAATTTTCTGCAGGTGGAGCCTTTACAACAGACAGAATGTTATGATTGTTTTTCTAGAGTTAAATAACACTTGATAACATTGCTTAGAAGGGAAAGAAGGTTTGGCATCTGCTGTGACTTGAACTCCATCTCTAAAGGTGAGGAGCTCTCTAGTTCTGTATAGCAGGACACAGAGAATAGTTACCTTGCAAACAACCCTCCATCCGAAGTGTTTAATCACAGATGTTAGGCTAGTGATACAAAGTCAAAGCCAACATGTCCAATTTCTTTATCACAGAATCAATTGTCTGCCTATCCATAAGATACTTTTACACTTGAAAGCGCTTGTTCTTTTTAGTGAGTCCTATGTCCACTCTGCCCAATAAGGATGCAGGAAGTAAATCTAGTTCTGAGAAACCTGGAGGAGCTCTGTGTTACCCTGTAATTTACCTTTTATCCCTTGCAAAGCTATAGTTAAAGTGCAAACTAAGATTAGAAGAGTTGTTGTATTCCTCTGATGCATATCTATGAGCCATTGCTTGAATAGACTGTAAATGAGGCCTTGAGGAAAAACAAAGGGTAAGAAACTGTACTTGCACCTCCAAAAGAAGGTCTGGAGAGGGTAACACCTAACTCTAGGTTCCAACCTTATTCCGTATGTTTGGCCACACTACACATCAACTATACTGGATATACTAAATTCCTGCTACATTAAGACAGACTCTTCTCACTAGTAGAATTACAAGATGCCACCAACTGATCCATATAGTGTACATGCATTTAAGATTACTTAGAAGATAAAACAAACCAGTTTTACCTTGCATGCATCAGTCTGCCATGTGGCATCTCCAGCACAGACCATGTTGTCAGTAACTCTGATATTGTCATAGTATTCATATTTGCATTTTCTCTGTGATATTAAGTTCACAGTGGCTGACATCAGTCTTTGAGCATAGAAGATGTCATCTGCAAACAAAAGAGTATTTCACTACTTTTACCATCCAAGCCAAAAAAAAAAGAGAGAAAGCCCAAATAACACACTTTCAGCACTTAGCATAACCATTCCAGTTCTGCATTGAGGTTCTTATTGCCAGGAGGTTCTTATGTAGGATTGGTGTGCTTTTACTGTTAATATACAAGTCTCAGAAAAACAAGTATTCCAAATGCAAAATATCAAGTTGCTTTTTCAGGAAGAAAGCTGGTTTTTAAAGGATATTCTGCACAAATGCAATCCTTTGCTAATCTCCCATACAAATTTTTTTCCATCCCTCACCACATCAGGAATGAAAAAAAATTGTGATTTACATCTTGGCTTACTTTATACGGTTGACAAGTGTGAGAAGCATCACATAGGAAAATACTACGGACAACTACAGAAGATGGCAAATATAATCTTTGAGAGATGCAAATGGAACATATAGAATAGAATCTTTTTTAATACTTCACAGATTATGGTGTAAAAAACGTCCAGTTCCCACACTACGGAAGTACAAATTTGGAAAGAGAAATCATTCACTTACAAAAATCTTGTTTTCCATAGCCAGCTATTTCACAAGTGGTATCATCTTGTAAGTAAAGGTTCCTCTCTGGCAAGCAGACTGTTCTAACATGCTTGGATTCTACTGCACACTGTCCAGAAGTTGTTCTTATCCTTACCAAAGCTATGAAACAAGTCAGAGAAGATACAGTTAGATTTGTAAAGCAAGTTTTTCCCCTAAAGTTCTGACAATAGGAGTATTTGGTACAGTTAGTGGGAATAGTTGCAGTTATATTTAATTCTGGTTACATATGGTTCCCCTCATTGCTTTTGGAATGACAGTAGTTATTTACTAACAACAAAATTAATTTCCCAACACTAAAATTGGCAAATGTTCCAACTTGCACTTCCTTCCAGGAAGGGTTGGGGCTGATAGCTCACAGAAGAGAGTCTTTGGGCAGCATATTTTTACATGTTTTAAAACCTCAACTTCCTGACTAGCTGTAGGGGGTGGCACCCGCTACCCTGAAGGGCTTACAAAGCTATTCTTTTATTTTCTTTACTTTTCCAGCAGCAATCTGGAAGGGGTGGTAGAGTTCTAACCAACAAGTGCAAGAGTGGCAAGTCTGTTCTGCTCAAGTTCCAAAACCCATCTCTGACTTTGTAGCTTTAAGAATAGATTTGTGAAGTCTAGAGACTTAAGAGTCTGGATTAATTCAGGATAACCTTCAGCTAGTGTAGTATCTGATACGGCATTCCCATACTATATGATGAAACCTACTGTGCATGCATTTTTTCATTATTTACAATACATAGTGTGATAGACACAGAATAAGATGGTAGAAATGGAATACTGCCACCAGTGCTTGTGGAAAAGCCATGTCTTGCACAGGTCCAGAGATAAGACAGGCTTATAGTTGATTGCCTGCCAGGTAATGCATCTGATATGTGCTACAAACCAAATTTATACAAGTGGAAAAACCCCATGCTCAGCATAGCCTCATTTTCAGGCTGTTCCCGTTCCTTTGATCTAGAAACACCTAATTCCTGTTCTACTTCATCTTGTCTCCAGTTGTACTTCTTTGAGAAGATATATGCCACAATTACATAGCCTTCATCTATGCTTAATATTTTAAAGGCTTATATTAACATGACACTTACCAATATCATTCTCATTGCCACCTGTGTCATCTGTAAAGTCAGGATGAGAGATGATTTCATCAACCATGAATACCTGTTCATTATCGTCAGTAACATTCAGTACGGACTTTCCAAGGAAGACTTTATAAACAGATTTGTTTAGTGGTCTTCTTGACCTGAGGGAGAATAAAGAAATTCATGAAGACTACTGATTTCTGAGAGTGAGGTCAACTGTTCAGATACAGTCCCAGTTCTGTTTCATGTTTACTTTTATGTTGACAAGAAAAAGCAAAATTTCTATTCTAAAGGAAAGCATTCTGATTTTCCATTTGAAAGGATTAATTTAGATGTTCAGACATTTTGGAATGCACACCTAGCTAGTTGCTACTAATGCAAGGTGTTGGCATTAAGAATCCTCTGCAGGATGCCAGAAGGATCAGCTTTCCCCAGGAAAAAAACAACAAAAAAATACCCACAGATGTATTGTTCAACAGCTCATAACCATCAGTACGATTATTAAGCTTTGGGAACAGCTAAGCTAAAAATTAAACCCTGGCTCCAATACAGGCTAAGTTGTTTAAATTGTATCATCCACCCAACAGTTCACATCTTGCTAGTTCATTCTGCTAGATGTGGACTCCCAGAGGCGTAGTGTTTTTGGCTGCTCTTCTTGTTTTGTTCAATCAAAAGAACATTCTTATTGTGGTACATTTTGAAGGGTTTCCTCAGTGACCATCACACAGAGAAATTAGTTGCAAATAAGAAGCATATGAAACTGTACTTACGGAGTGTGAAAGCAGTGTGCAGCTGTCAGCACCCAGCAAGGGTCAATGAGGCTGCCACCACAGAGGAACTGGTCCATGCCTCTTATGTTTTGGAAGATGCCAGCTACCCAAGGCTGAGACTCAATCTCTGCCTGCCTTCCACCAACAATCTTGAAGTTCTTGCTGATGCTTCTTTGACCACATGTAGGCCCTGTGAAAGGAGAAATTTGGTTCAGATGTTTTTACAACTAAACACCAACCCCGTGCTATTAAAAAATAGAAAAATTTTAAAAACCCCAGTTGTCTTGAAACTAATGTTACTTACCACACTTCTCTATGTTGCAGGGTAATTCTTGAATGGCATATCCCTTTTTGGTGTAACACCAGGGCTGGATCCTACCGTTCGGGTTTCTAAAGGAAAGAAAAAGTGTTCTTTTCATAAAAATGCTTTAAAGAAATGGAAGTACCTTAAAATTATAAATGTCCTGGAAAAAACAAGTGTTTCATTGCAAGATACATCAGAGAAAATTAGCAACTGACTATTACTGTTATATACTGTGAATCTCGCAGTACAATCAGCTTCAATGAAGAACTCCAGATGCTTTAGAAAGTCACATTTCAAGTATTTTTAGTCAAAAGTCATCTCCCTAATATTGTTATTTTATAAAACATGTTCCTCACTGAAGCACCTCTGGGGCTGTGACAGTAGAGGTCATCCCAGGAAGTGATGCTTTCCTTACCTGCAATAGTTGTGTTTGCCCAGTCCAAGCTGCAAAGCATTCTCTGAGTAAGCATGGTAACGACCCCTCCTGACTACTGAGGGCGAGTTCCATGGCAGACACTCATCTTCAGTTGCCATCCCTCTGTAGTCCTCCCCATTTTCAGTATAGCATACGCTGTCAGTGTCTGAGAAAATAAATATTTTATTAGCAGTATGTTCTTGTTTATAATTGTTCTCTGACAGACATGGATGAATCCTTCTAATGAGTTCTTGCATTACACTCAAAAACAGATGATGAAAAATCTAGACTGATTACATATTCTTATTAAATTTGTCCTATATGAATTTTGAGCATTAGGTATTTTACACTTTGAAGGATGTTTATTAATTCTTTAACAGTTTTAGTGAACTTCACTCTTTTCATGACAAACTAAAGGTAAGGTTGAGGTAAGCAACCTTATTGAAGAGGCAGACAAAAAAATTAGATCCTGATTTTGCACCAACATTTAGTTGTTTCTCCTTCCTTATTCTGTTAGCATAAAATACTAAAGGCTATCCAGTCATGTTTATGGGTAATACTTTTATGTGACATTTAATTTCAATTTTTTTACTATCCTTTTAGACCTTTTCAATTTAGTTAGTATTAAGGAAGACAGATACTCTACCTAGTTCACAGTGAATCCCAGTGTATCCTTCTGGGCATATGCAACGACCAATTCCACTGAAGAGGTAATAGGTAATGCAAGTTCCTCCATTCAAACAAGAGCATTCTATAAGTAAAAGACATCACTCATTATAGGCAAAAATCTGAATGTTGAGGTGAAGTGTAACTGCAAACTAAGTTTTAGGTGTTTAAGTAATACTAGGAGCCTTCCTTCTTGTGTAAGCATATAATTCCAGGATAATACGTTCTTTTTAGGTTCAAGGAGAACAGGCAAATACTTACCCTTGTGATCTGATCTGCGTTTATATAGCAGCTTGTAGTACTTCCAGCTATAAACCTAAGGGAAAAGAAAAAAGGACTAAGGAAGGAATTCATTTTGTGTGGTTTGATTACTTTTTATGGGCCCAAGCTCTGTTCACTATTGCATACCTTCAACATTTTAGGGGTTTTTGCATGTAGTTACCAGCTGAACCTGCTGTGTGGAATCTGGATATGAAGAGTGGAACTCTACTTAAGCAAAGCAGAATGGGGATGGGAAAAAAAAAAAATCCCACATCATGCAAAAAAACCCTCAGAAAAACCTCCCCCAATCTGGTTCCCCAAATCAAGTCAACATTGCAACTATTTATACTGCAAGAACCTAGGCAGCTCTTCATGGTCAGTGTCCCTAAAACAGGGAAGGAAACCTCCTTTTCCATCAAGCAGGGCAGCAAAGACACCATTCACCAGCTGCCTCTGTCGTGTGACCTTGTGCTTCACACTTGTGCCGTAGAATAAAAACCAGTAGATTTATACAACAATACATTCTTGCTCTGTTCTTCAATTCTTTTTCTCCATGAAATTAAGTAAGAGTAGGATTTAAGTATATTTCTTCAAGAGGTTAAGTGGGCTTGCTTGAGCTAAAACAAGTAATGGTAGTAGTTCCATAGAGTTGTTGAATGGCTTTTCTGATAGGTATCAACTATCATAGAAGTTGATAATCAAAAATACTCAAATTAATATCTATTACTCCTTTTTTAGCATCACACTTTCAAGCAGGGGAGATGAAAATTTAGTTAAGGCTCAATATCCACCTTCACAAAAGACAAAGCTCTTGGTACTCAGTGTCCAGGTCTAAATTGCATAAAGAGAAGAATAGAAAAGCTAGATTTCTTGATTATTGAATGTCTTCAACTACTTGAATGCTGGCAGATGTCTTAGGGTGGAGCAGAATCAGGAGAAAAACCAAAGGGCTCAAAACAGGTTTCTTGGAAGTATATGTACAGCAGTTGCACATGTACATGCAACAGCAGCAAAAGAGAATTCAAGACAAAATCCTACTAGTGTCCCAAGCAGAAAGCATAGTTAAACCCAGAAGCAATTCCAAGCAAACCAACCCACCATTTATTTAAAAACTTACGGAATCTAGTCCCGTGACAAGGGTTACTGCGAGATAGATGAGTAACTTCATGTTGTTAGTTAACTTCTCACTTTGTTCCTCTTCTATCTGTATTATTTGATTCTGAAAAGAAAAGAGGAACTTAGTGTCATGCTGTAGCTTACACTATCAGCTTTCTTGCTTCTGTTGTCCTCAGCTGGTTTCAGAATAAGCCACAACACAACTGATGAAGAATTAAGCATTGATTTGCTGTGGAATATCTGCTTATTATTTCCATATTATAAATTAGAGGTTATTCTATTGTTTGAAGCCTTTTTTTTTTTTTTTTTTTTTGTACAATCAGCAATACAACCAGATTTTTTTTAAGAGTAGGGAAATTGGAAAAATCCATACTCAGTTTTTGCAGTATGGACTAAAGTTGGAAACTGGCAGATTTATTTAGCTGTTGTCCAGCTGTTTGTACCTATTTGATTGCGACAAAGGCACTGAACATCTAACTTCAAGATAGGAACATGAAAGCTCCTTTTTTCAGTACCTCTGTAGTTACCTGATGCATCTTATTGATCAGCACTTAGGTAAGTCTGGCCACCTCACTGAGTGCCTCTGACCACTGCAAACTCTTGAAAGTCTGCTTGTGATGTTACCTCACTTACTTACAGTATTAGAGGCTTACAACACATTCTGTCTTTATTTCATATGTGCAGCTGGATCTTGTAGCCAAGCAGTCTTACAAAGAGGGACTGGTAAATAACTACTGGTAAATAAATAATAAAGTACCAATACATCTTTTTCTCTTCTTTGAACTGCAATGCAAGTCATAGGATGATTTTTAAAAGCATCCTCAGTTCTAGAAAACCATAAAACTTCATGTTTAAAAGATTCCATGGGAATCTTAATTATATTTACATAGGCAAGCAATGCAATACAAAAAGACATACAGAACTTAGTTGGTGCTGAAGACTTGCTCCACACTGTACCTGCTTCAGAGGTTTCTACTTGTTCTGAGTCTGGTTTGGCCCTGCAGACTGAGTGCCTGCCGATATGTGGATTGCACCTTCCAGTGCGGCTTTATTCGGGAGAAATGGAGTGCAAGTACTGTAAACCTCGTTAGTGCACACTCTCAGTGGTGCGAACCAAAACACTGGGAATAGAGATCACTGGATTCACTTGGAAAATAGACATTATTGGACATTGTGCAAATCAAAGTGCTAATGTAGACACACCCTTTGCTTGTAAGCAGGTTTCATAATGCAAGAATCGTGCCTCAGGTACTTGGTTGTGCACGCTTTTCAGATTCAGATGTGATTTCAGCAGATATCTTTTCCCTTAAACATTATTAAGGCAGTTATTTTTAGCATTTTTGGCTGCAATGCAAGTAATTTATCATTTTTTAACGTAACTAGTTTCTCAGGCCCGACCTTCACATCACAAACAGCAGCACTGCGGAGTCCTTGCCGAAATTCTGACACACTGTAGCAGGTAGAACTGACCTTCCCCAGTGCTCCGACACTGCACCACATCAGATTTTTTTTTTTTTNCGGTGCCGCCGCCGCTGCCGCCCTGGGGCGGGTCCGCAGCGCTTCTCCCGGGACTGGAGAGCCTTCGGCACTTACCTCGCTGCTAACGAAAGCTGCGGGAGTGACTCAAGGGGGAAATTTTTAATGCTGCTTTTTAGTTTCGGTAAACAGCTTTGTTCGGAGCGAGCTTTCTGGGAGGGGGTCTTTGGCTTCTCTGTGGAAGTGAGCAGTTCCTTTGGGGCATTTATAAAAACAGAGGAGAAACGCGAGTGAGAGCTATGAGAATGGCGAGAAACATGCCCGGAGACATGACGCGGAACGATAGCACATATACATAAGTGATAAACATAGATATACAGAGATATAGCGAATACAGAGATACAAGCGACTGTGGTGTATTTTATTCATATGTTGCTAAACATAACGAGAGNGCAACCGCTTTACTCTGTTCGACTTAGACCCATCACTCCTGCCCTCAGAGGGTAACTGCGTTCAAAGGCATGGCACTTACCGGCGGCGGGCGGCGGTGCCGGCGGGCGGCGGGCGCGGAGCTGCAGCAGCGGCTGCCGGNTTTTAATGCTGCTTTTTAGTTTCGGTAAACAGCTTTGTTCGGAGCGAGCTTTCTGGGAGGGGGTCTTTGGCTTCTCTGTGGAAGTGAGCAGTTCCTTTGGGGCATTTATAAAAACAGAGGAGAAACGCGAGTGAGAGCTATGAGAATGGCGAGAAACATGCCCGGAGACATGACGCGGAACGATAGCACATATACATAAGTGATAAACATAGATATACAGAGATATAGCGAATACAGAGATACAAGCGACTGTGGTGTATTTTATTCATATGTTGCTAAACATAACGAGAGAAGCACAAGTGATTTATTAATTAATAAAGGATTAAATTCTTTCAGGTGTGGGTTAAATAGCCCGCTGGGAGGGAGTATTGGGCCAGAATGTGTGCTTGCAGCACTGGGTGTCTCCAGCAAAAATGCAGAACAATGGAGCAAGCAGGATCTGTTCCTCATGCCAGCTGGAATCTATTAGGACACGGGGCTCACAGCAGGTGCTAAACTAATCTTCTCCAAAGTTACTTACAGCTCCCTTGCCTCTGAGTAATCTTCTGCTTTTGAGAAATTGGTCATGGTTCACATATAATTTCTGTCTTCCAAAGAAGTATTCAAAGCAGGTTCATTTCCTAAGATGAGGCTGAAGATATGAACTGACAATGCCTATCTAAGAATACAGGCCCGGCAAAATGAATAGTCTTTCTTGGCTCAGTCAAATGTATTTTCACATTACGCTACAATGAATAACAACAAACCAGTACATAATATTTGTGGGTATATTCATAAGGTTTAGCTTCAGGTAGTTCAGGTGACTAAGCTGAAGTAGGTCTCTATAGGCTATGTAGCTGATGAAGAGCAGTTTCTTCAGAGGTCAGGTCACGTCAGGAGTTGACCTGAACTTCCTTCAAGAGAAATGTTTTCGTAACTGGACGATTCAGAGCTGAAGGAGACCATCCTTCTGTGTTCGGCATAAAGTTACTGGTATGAGTGTGGCCCAGTTTTCTTCTTCCCTCCCCACCTTCTATTTGTGTCAAGTCTGGGATATAACCATACCTTTACTTAGGTACCATCTGCTTACATTCTCTGTTCCTTTCTGTTCAGATCCTCAGACTCACATCAGAACAGAACTCATGTTTGCTGAAAACACACAGAGTTCACTTCACTGAATGGCAGGAACTGAGTCAAGAGAAACAGCTCAACCTGGAAGTCAAAAAGTGAACACAGGTAAGGAAGCAACATTTCTGAATTTCACGAGATTAATTCTTCTCTCATTCTATTGTGATTTAATATATTAACATCACAAGCAATTAGATCCTCTAAGGAACAGGGCAAAAAATACCAAGGTAGAATCCCCATGGCACGCTCTTCACTTCAGAAGAGTAGCTGTCAAGTAAACTTATCTTAGGGAATCAATTCTGGAGAGGGAGGAATAATCCAGGTTTTAAAAGTTGTCTGTAAACTTTACACACTTAATTAGTTTTAATACACCAACCTTACACATTATAAATGAAAAAATGCGTCATGGTTTGATTCTGCAGGGAGAGCAAGGAGGGGACAAGATGCAGTATGAGGAGGGCTCCTCAAGCCTGAACAGCACCTCTTCTTTCTTCTCCTCCTTCCCAAGGAAGAGGTGCTAGGCCTTGGTGCCTTCTTCAAACTCTCCTTCTGGAAAAAGAGTCAATCATAAAGAAACTATCTTTCTTCTTTCACCTTCGTTGTTCCCTGAGAAGTGCTGTAGAAGTGTGAGCAGCTATTTTCTCACTGAACCTTTGACCAAGCTGTGTAGATGTCCCCTGTTCCCCATTTTCCTCCCAAAGCCTGAAGGTTCATACTTGTTTCCCAGGACCAACAGCCAAAAACTTTTGTTGTCTTTATTCCGACACAAGGTACAGCAAGATTCAAAGCTCCCTTTTTCTACCATTTGTCACATACTTAGGTTTTACTCTAATACTGTATTACTTAGATATATCTAGAAGGCCACCAGGGCTGTGGTGTCACTTTGTTTCAATCAGACTGGTGACAGTTACGGATCAAAAATTCTGACATGTTTGAAGTGACACTTTAGTGCTATCAAATTCCTTTGGTCTGAATATTTGCACCTTGATAGGTGAATGACTGAACTGAAACTATGGTTTAGTACAGAGATATCCAAGCTAGCTGGAAATGAGTTTGTTTTGGCATTCCAAGTAATCGCACAGCAAACAGGGCTGCATGAACTCTATGAGCATTAAGTGACTCTTAGGGAAGCAGAAATACATTAGATAATTTCCAGTGCCTGAGTTCACTGAGCTGGCTAATGGCTGGCACAACAAGATGTGAAGTGAGGTTTCAGGTGAAATAAACTCTAGGACTCCTGTTATGAGTTCTGCCTTAAGGCATAGACCTTGGCAAACCTGCAGCCTGGCATTTTTGCCATGACCTCCATCTGACCTCAAAGCTGGACCTGCCTGCACAGATAGGAAATTCAGAGGCCCAGAGAGTAGGAGGGATGAAATAGGACTGGTTCTGCTACCAAGGGACTTAGCTTCAGGGTCAGCATTTGTTCACTACTGCATGTCTCAAGAATTTAGAAGGGCCCTGTTACAAACCATGTTATCTCTCCAGAATAGGATTGTGATAGGACAGAGGAAAAACAGGTCTTTGTAACTTAAAATAAAAGGGTTTTTTTAAGAACAGTGAATAAAATGAAATACCTACTGCAAGTCTCTCATTGGAACTTATTTGGCCTAGAGATACTGATTAATGACAAGCCATGGAGTTTCAGAGATAAATCCTTGTACAGATTTATGAACAAGTTTTTGTATTTTGAGAGCCACTTTGTGCTTTCCACTCTTTATTTCCTTTTCCTTATACATGTCTATGATTTCATCACTTTAGTCTCTTACCAGAATTTGACAGAGGTGTAGGCAGGAAGGAAGGGGGAAAGACTTTTGAAGGAAGGTGGGACAGGAAGTTACAGGTACTAGTAACCTTGTAGAAGGCACTTTACCTGCTCAGTAGGAGTACCCTGAAAAGCAAGTAGGATTAGACCCACAGTCAGACAGTTCTTGGTTTACTGTGATTCTGTGTTTTAGTTTTCAGTTCTCCATACAAATCTTGCTGATTCTTTTAATTTATAGTTGAAGTAACTTGAATGTTTCAGACTAATCAGCCAGCCTGACCTAGCAAATTTAAAAAAGATAACATTCCATTCCAACTAGATGACACTGACACTCTTACAGAAATACAGGGGTTTTATCTCGTGGTGGTGCACTGAAAGAGATTGTGAGGTTTGCATTGTTCTGCAGAGGTTGCCAGGGTAGAGGTATTATTAGTTACAGTGTTAATTTTCACAGCTGATGACAAAATATTAAAACTAAAGAGAAGTACTATCCACCAAACATTCTGATGGTCCATCAGTAAACCCTAAAAGACTAGAAGAAGAGAGTTAAGTAAGACTAGAAGAAGAGAGTTAAGTAACCTTATAAATATTAGTAACAAGAACCGCTACAGAAGTGCTGTTCTGTAAGGAAGAATATCCCTTACTGTGGTACCCTGATGTTCCATATTGATTTTCTCAGTCACAGACATTCATTAGCCTAATAGAAATCTCCACATGCTTAAAATTGCAGCTGTTCTTAGAAATATACTCTAAATCTGAGATCCTGGTTCAGTGAGCAGGCACTTGTGCAAGCCCCCATTAAAGGTAATGGGTCTCGGTACAGGGGGAACAGTCCCTTCTGTAGATGGCACTTCCACAGTCTGAGCTCAGATATGCTTGAGGCTTTATATTGCCTTAAGTCTGGTGGTTGTTGGGGTTTGTATTAAGTAGAAGTAAGATGAATTAGTCCTTTAACTAGTAAAATGTCTGTTTTGCCAATATGGCTTACCATGAAATAGGAAAAATAATTTCCAAGTCCTCTCTACTCACAGTACATTAAGAATGGAGAAGTTTAAATTTGCATATGAGCAGTTATGTGTGCTTAAACCTCTATCATCTCACATAAAAGATGGTTTAAGCCACACATTCAGTATTTGGTTAGTGATTAAGAGTACAAAAGCTAAGAAAACACCTAGAAGTTGTGCCAAAAGATTGACATGACATGTCATCTCAATAAAGATAATAGCTTTTCGTTGCTTGGGGATTTTTAAAGAAATTTTTTTAAAGAAAAAAGTTTGTCACTGAATTAAGTAGCCCCAACCATGGGTATAGAATTTATTCTATCTTCATCTTGAAAAACGTGGGTAGTTTTACAGTAAAACATTTTGTTTTCTCTCTGATGTAAGCCAAGTTACACTTTTTAATCAATTTACTTCTAGCTCTTGAGATAACAGGAATGATTGAATAAACCATTAGATTTTGAAATGTAAACAAATAGATTTAAAATGTCACATTATCACCATTCATGAAGTTAAAATATAAAGCTTGCTCTTTAGTCTTATTCTCTCAAATTACAGTTTGTATGAGACCCAGGAATTTCCAGAGTAGCTGATTTTAATATGGATGTGATTCATAAAAATTCTTCTACTTTAATGACTCTTGATTACTTGTCAGTTGTTTGTGGTTGAAATCTGAAGCAAATGGTGATCTCATTTCCTTTAGGTATAATTCAGCTACTCAGGTTTCTTTATTTTAAATCTTGTTCCTTTTCCTTGCTGCCTACTGCTTTTCCTCTTATCTGTGCTATCTGTGTGGGTAGAAGTAACAGAACGTTTTCCATTGAGGGTCACTGGACTCGCTTATTGGCACTACATATTGCTTTTCAAGCAGTAGGAGTAGACAGTGTTTATCTGTGAACTAAGCCAGTGTCACCTTGGGTGCCTGTGAAATCCCGGGTCCCTGGGCCCATTTCATCCATGCATGGAGAGCAGCTACTTGACGAGTGTTCCTTTTTTGTATACAATGTTTTGTTGTTTCAGTGAGCTGTCCGGATACAGATACTTCTTCCAACAGCAATGATCACATCTGAGGATTTCTTAATCAGCCTGGTGTGCACCTGTGTTTTAAACTATGCTCTAGGTTTTAGAATGCTTTTAAACTCTCGTATCTCACTTAGCATTCATTGATTATGAAAATCAGCAATCTCTTTGACATTTGTTCAAATTGCCCAGTTGAGACTGCTAATATCTAAAGGAAAAATTAATCTGAGGTACAAATCTTCCATCCAGATCCTAAATGGTTGAAAATTATGTTTGTGTTTAGGTCTAGGCCTATCTTTAGTGAAAACTAAGGTGCTGGTAGCACCGGGGAAAACACAGAAAAGAAGTTTTCTGAGTCTGAAGTGAGAAGGCAGAAAGCATATACAGAGGGTTTTTTAGGGATTAAGTCATGCTTCATTTGGGGATCTTAAATCCTGAAGTAGGGATTATTTCAAGGGATATTCAAGGGAATCCTTTATCTACGTATCATTTTACTGGTCTGGAATTGAAATCCAACATTGGAAATTTACAGAAACAGCTGATTTGGACTATTATTTCTGCAATGCATAGTCAATCGGAATCATATTCCACAGGAAAACCAACTAACTTAAAGCGTGCCAGTTGATGTACTTCTGGAGAAAAAAGATTTGCTAAAATCTTGGGGGGAAAAAGCGAATCTGGGGAGTTGAGTTCTGCAAGTTGTCCCAGCAATGACATATCCAAGGAAGCAGCATACCCTGATCCCCCTGTGCAATACAGTCCAGGCAAGAAAGCTGGCACTGCTCATCTCTGTGAAAGGCTGCCTGGGAAGATAATTTAGAATTCCACTCCCTCCTCCTCTGTCTTTGGCTTTCCTACTTGTGAAGGAATGCAAGTGCCTAAACTAACATAGACAGTTCCTACCTACAGGGAAGGAAGTGTTGATTTTACCGCCTGCCCCACCAAGCAGCAGTAATGCCTTAACAGATTTCATAGTGGAGAGACAATTAATTGTTCCTGCCCTCAGTAGGGTGTGACACTGCCTGCCGTTATCAACTTGGTCTCCAAGGAGAACATAACAGGTCATGTAGGTCTTGCACCTCTTGGGTGGAATCCAGGGGTGCAGGATCAGTGGCAGGGAACCCTGTCTGCCTAGAGAGTAGCAGCTGGGCTGAGGGTATCCCTGGCTCACCAGAGATGTAGATCACTTGTAGTCATGACACAGAATTGTGCTACAATCCTTAAAATGCAGTTTTGACTGTAAATATCCAGGTGCCATAATGGTGGGCAGCAGTATAAATTTCTAGAGCATTAATTATCTAAAGAAATACAAGCTACAGAAAAAATAACTCTGAAATCTTAAAATTCATGGCATTAGTAATGGACTATTCTATGAAATACTGAAGAAGCTCTGAAAAGAAGACACCCCTGTGAATTTACAGCTGAAGGAAAAGGTTACCAAATAAAGAAAAGTGTGAATGTAGAGAGCCCATAGGGCAATACTGTTCAGTATGTCAGACAGAGTCAATACACTTGCAAGTGAACAGCTGTTGAACAATTCAGAGGATAAAGAGTTTTAAGGAGAAAAAATAAGTTGCTTCCTGGGTGCTGTTGAACAACAGCATTCTTCCTGTGTAAGCTCATAAAGAAACTGTGCTGAGAAGAAAAGAGAAACAGAATTAACTTGGGTACTCTAATAATAGTGTGTCTCGGGTGCTCTAATAATAGTACTTATCTTCCCCACCACCACTCCTTTGGATGTTTTGGCTACATTCTTCCTTTTTTTTCTAGTTAGCTTCCTGTAACTTATTTGTGGTATAGACACTGTGCTACTTTCCCTAATACTTGTTTGCTAATCAGTGTTTAAAGTTTTAAGTAAGTACATCTCTAAAGAAAGTTGTGCTAGCTCTCCTGCAAGAGCTTGAACACCTATTCTGTCTATGGCAGTTGCAGCTTTTATGGACAATCAAAGAGGACAAAAAAAAGAAACAAAAAGAGAGATTACAGAGCCATCTCACATACGATAAGCACAACAGAAAAACAAAACTTTTAAAAATACATTTTGTTTGCAAAATAGGCCTTTTTTCATCCTTGTCCAACATCTTCCAGAGGGAGGTTCTGGCATATGGTGACCTATCATCAGTACCACTAAGAGTATTCCTGACAGAAAACAGAAATCCTTTCTGTCTCCATGGTTTTTTCTTGGCTATACTGACTGCTTATGCCATTCTGTGATTTTGGTTAGAACTGTTGGAAATGACAATGTTTTCTTTCTTCTGAAATATGTGTGTGTTTTTGACTGAAATATCTCAAACTGAGATACAACAAAGCCTCCATCATGGGAAGTTTTTGGACTGAGTCTTCCCTCTGTTCCCCAAGAGGTGTCAGGAGTATGCTCCCTTCTTTCTTTGGACCAAGCAGTGAGTGAGACAAGCATTTGCAGGGGAGATGGAGAAAGCAAGGTGTAGAGCAGACTCTATGATAATAAATTGCTAAGGCTCATCATCTTGGGCTGCAAGCTGGTACTGTTGTAGTCATGATCAGAAAGATAGGGAGGAAAGTGGGGAGATGGGGGGAAGAGACAGCATTAAATGTCATTTGCCAAGAGAAGAAAAAGCGTTGTCAGAAATGGAAGGAGAACATACTGCTGGAAAAGGTTGAAAGATACTTCTCCATGGACTTAATGTCAGAAAAGTTACTATGGAGTCTGGCCACACAAGTTATTGAGGTGGAGTCGGCATCCGAAGGATGAATGTGAGAGGATGGGCCTAGAAGGCATAGGTCATGAGGTGCTCTGAGAGTGAAAACAAACTATGTATAGTTGACTCAGTGAAGAACAGGCAGGTGATACAGGATGACTTGATTGAAGAGAATTCCACAAGAGAGTCCTTTGCAGGAGCTTTTCTGAGTGCAGACAAGAGAAGCATAACTGCATTTTTCAAGGCTTCTAGCAGGCAGAAAAGTTGCATTGCTTTTAATGACAGCCAAAGAAGGTGGAGGACAGTGGTCTTGGACTCAAAAGGACAAGAAAAAACAGAGCTCTTTTGTAGCTGAGTTTGGTCTCATGAAAGGTCTTACAAAAGTTGATCCCAGAGAGATGTATAAATTTATTCTTTAACAGAGTTTACAGAAAGTTTACAGTACAGGTATACTTGCAAATTAGTTTGTGTTTCCAAGTGAATAAAATGCCAGAAAAAAGGAAACCAAAAGAGAGAGATTTCAAAGTAAAAAATGTTGACTTAGGAGAGTATGAAGAGAGTCGGTGAAGAAGAGAGTTGTGGAATTTGGCCAGTGATGTGTAAAGGGAGCTTCCCAAGCCCAGAAAAACAAGGACAGAACTTTGTCTCTGAGCAGGTCTGGTGAGAACAGCCTGTACTCCATGCAAAGGACAGATGAAGATCAGAAGAAGCCTAAAATGGGGTTGGAGGAAAAACTCCACTGTTAAGTTTGTGTTTGGTGAGCTCTGGAGAGATCAATATGTGACAGAGTTGCAAGTAGTGTATATAGTGGGATATGGTTAAGGTAAGATTAACTGTAGGAAAGAATTGGATTTTCCCTCACAGCACCTGGTGATGAACATTCATGTTGCAGTCCAATAGGAAAGCTTTTGCAGCCCATGTGAATTCCCCTGAGATAAATGGAAATTTCTAACATGGTCTGTGTAATACAATTCATTATATGGAACTACTTCTATGAATAAACATTACTCAGTGGGAGTAAGGATGTCAGGACAAATCCTAGACTACTGTGTTATGCTGTACTGGATATTACTTAAAACCACTTTGTGCTGCACTGAATATTATTTAAAAGAAAACTAGCCTAGGGAGGTGCTTGTTTCCTGTTAATTTCAATGGAGTAAATCTGGTTACCAAAATACATACTAAATCAGAGACCCAAACTCTCTTCTGAAACATGTCTATAAGGTCAGTTGGTCCATAACATCTTTATACTGCTCTAACCAGAATCAGCATTTGGCCCATAAGAACTAATCCCTGTTTTCTCGTATCCACCAAATAATAGAAAAAGCCCACTATAAAATGTATGTTCCAATGGAACAGTTTTTCCTGAAAGCTGCCTAGTTAGTCATTGTCTCTTGGGCCTTAGATCTCTCTGCAGGGCCTCATTCTCATCAGAAAAAGGTGGAGAATGACTCCTGCCCTAACCACCCTTTTCACAAAAGCTAGAAATCCATGCCTTAGGCTGCCAAGAGCCTGGGATGCCAATCTTTCGGGGTAACTGCTAAACATGAGTGCTGCTACTGCTGGCTCTTCTGTCAAGCTCCTGCTCTTAGAAGATAACTTGATGTCTTAAGAGGAGGAAGAAAATTTCTAGTGCAGGCAGTGAATGCCAGTTGTACAATGATTTTGCAAATAAAGCAAAGGACCTGTTAAATGTTTTTTAGGGGATACTCTCATGGGACACAAGGACATCAAATACCTACCTTAGGCATTCAAAACAAGGCCAAGAACTTTTTTTTTTCAACATTTTTGTGCCGAAATTTTATACATGGGGAAATTAGGCTCGTAAGAGTGATGATATTCAAGCTAAATTCCAATAAAGG
The DNA here is from genome assembly GCA_013390005.1 of Calyptomena viridis. Classification (NCBI taxonomy): domain Eukaryota; kingdom Metazoa; phylum Chordata; class Aves; order Passeriformes; family Eurylaimidae; genus Calyptomena; species Calyptomena viridis. Next base: position 80,065 of record WEIV01023380.1, read on the forward strand.
CAATGTAGGCTACTAGGTCACTTGCTTGCTTCAGATAGTTTTAGGTGATTAATTGCTATTCTTCTGCTTTTTGTACTTCCCCCAGTGTGATTCATAATGAAAAAGGAATGTATCTTGTCTTTCACAGTATGGTGATATATTAGTAGGTGATTCCACAATAGTATTCAGTGCCAGGCAGAGGTGTTTGCTTTGATCCCCAAAGCATGTCACTACATTAACATGAGATAATTCCTGAAAACTATGTTCATTAAATTGACAGTGCTGCATAATTATGGTTTCACAGCTCTCAATTCTGGAGCAAGATAATTTGGCACATTTGGACCACTGTGTTTCTCTGCATTGACTTCTCACATTTGACATTTTCTCCCTAGCTATGATAAGTACTGAGGAGCCTGATTCCTAATAAATGAGAAAATACAGAAAAAGAGGAAAGACACAATCATTTAAGGAACATAAACCACAGTTTGAGCATGTGACATTCAAGTCTGTGCAAGCATATATCAAGTATTATGACTTGAAACAGCTTGTCCAAGTAACTTGAGACTAGACACAGGCAATCTTTACCTTAAGCATTTGCAAAAAAACTGTTGTATTACCTTTAATACACATGTATGTAGTATATAAAGTTCAAAAGGCAAGAGAAATATTACAAGCTATGTTGTTAACAAATGACAGGGAAATCACAGCAATTTAATAAAAGTGAAAATAAGGAT
>WEIV01023382.1:1420-20318 GCA_013390005.1 Calyptomena viridis
GTTTTAGCCTCATTACTTAAGAAAAAGATCTCCTTTTCACACCCTCCTCCTCTAGTTCTTGTTTAAGTCGTGAAACTGTACTTTTTCTTTCATAGAGGACGTGCTTCCTTTTTCTATGGCATCAGAACCTACCCCAGTTAAACATCTACTTACTTTTTTGGATGGTAAATTTTCTTCCAGCACTTAAGCAGGTTAATTTTTTCTCATTAACTATTCTGAAGAAATCTTTGTGTTTGCTTTGTGATGTTTGGAAAACCAAAGATCTCCCTTTTCCCTGTTTGAAGAACATGTAGTTTGTCAGTTTTGGCACAAATTCATATTAGATTGTATGTCTAAAAATATTGTACAAGATCTAATTTTTTATTCTGTTTTCTTTTCCCTTTTTATTTTTCACTTTCTTCTCTCAGGACACTCTTGCATTGCCAGATTAACATAGGCAAACATATTTCCACATTTTGTGCTTATTTAGCAGGCTACTTCACAAAAGAAATTTTTGAAAATTAGTACTGTCCAGGAAGCACCCCATTTAATGATTAAAGTCTTGGGGGAGTTTGCAAAATTTTCTTTTGACTCTTCTGAACTCTGTTCAAAAATATGGGGTTATAAACAAAAATGCATGGATACCAATGTTTACCTATTCCAAAAGTTTTCTTGGATATCTGTTATAATTAAAGTGATTGAATGAATTCTGAGTTTCTGTGTGAATGAAAATGTCCTGCTCATTTAATTTTCTTGGTCTGTAGTGTCTATAAAAACAAAACAACCAAGCAAAATTTTTATTTTTAAATTTTTAGCCTGAATTTTTATGAAAGAGCCATGTATAGGACATAACTCAGAAGATTCCAAGACAAAGGCAGTATTTTTCAGATGCTTCTAATAATTGCAAGGTGATTATTTTTCTCTGGATTCTGACCATCAGAAAATACATTAACTGAAAGTCAGAGTGCTTCACAATATGAGGAGTTAACTTCATAGTATAGTCTCTGCTGGTTTACACACAGCAAGCAGTGGGTTATTTCCTAAACAAATTAAGCAATTGTTTTAAGAAACAATCCAGACTTTTTCATTCCCTAAATATTGTAAATGAGTTGGTTAAAAATGTTGCTGAGCACTTTCACGAAGTCTGTGTAACATAATTGGAGGAAGTTTCTCCTCTAGCCATGCTGGGTGCAACACTACCTCCATTCAACTACATATCTCACAGGTAAGAAGGGTGTCTTTAAATATATTGATGAGATCAGAAAAGGCACATGAGGGAGAAAAGCTCACTGCAATAGGCCATAATAGGATAGGAAAGCACATGCTACTATAGGTAGCACTGAATAGAGAAGTATGACAGAAGTGGCTATATAAAAATATTGTTTGTCAGTTCTTCCTGCAGCAATGAGAATGAAACCCCAGAAGAAGCAAAATGGCAAAATGTTTGGGTAACAATCAAGTTCTTTTACTTCTATGAAATGTTTGTTGTCAGAAGCTAACATACTAAAACAAAATATCTGGAATAAATTCTATAACTTTTTTAACCAGGAGACATAAATGGGAAAATCATCAGAAAGAAAAGAAAAAAGGTAGTGCATAATAGAGAAAACTGTAATTTTGTTATTTAAAAAGATGACTTGTTTTCCAATTATTTGAAACTAAATTAATAATACCACCTATGCTTCAACATCTCAGTGATATCTCAGTAGTCATCAGCTTTTCCATTATCAGCTATAAGTCAGGGATCTACCTCAAAAGCAAAGAGAATTAACAATGATATTGCTTATGCAGGACTTTATTTTTAGATTATCATATTAACATGTATTAACTGTAACTATAATCTTCCAAAACAAAACTCATGAAAATAGGTAGAATCAGGCTTATTTATTTTTTTCTCTTTCATCTATGTTGCCTCTGTAAGTACCCATGATACCATACACAGCTAGTTGAGTACTTCACCATCAACTGCAGTATTTGTCAATATTGCCTAAAAGACAACATGTGGTACATCAGAAGGGGGCAACATAAAGTTATTGGAAAGCATCGAAATAAACTGCCTTGGGACACCGAACTCACATTTGAAACCAAATTAAAATCTAATTTAAAGGAGGCCCAAATTAAAAAAGCTTACTTAATTCTTTCAATTTGCAGAACTATTCCATTCCATTAGGCAGCTAATTTCTACCTGTCACATACAGAATAAAAGTCGTCCCTCTCTAGAGGAAATTTCCTACTTGTAGTAATTAGGTATGAGGAACTTGGGAAGATGCCTATACTTTGATTGTAACCTGTGCTAAACTCTCAGAGCGCATCAACCCATGGGTAAATGCAATTGAAGTGTCAGCTTCAATAGTTTCACGCTACAGAAGGCTAAAATGAGGTTACATATTTCATAATTAAATAACAAAATTACTTTAATTTCTGTTAGAGGATCATGAAAGGTTACCTTTGTGAAACCCATGTATACAAACCCCTTTTGTTGATCTATTATTCTAATAAGCTTTTAGAGACAGTATGAAGAGGTCTTGATTACTATTAAAAGATAAGAGCCAGGAGAATACAAGTAAAGAACAACATCAAGGCAATAATAAACAACATGAAGCTAACAGAACTCTGCAGAAAAAATAAAATTTCTCTTCCTGCAATTCCCCTTGGATTGTACTTCCATTTATCTGTTTACTTCTTCCCTAAGAGCATGTAGCAGAATAGGTGGAAAAATAAAACAATTTGCTGAAGGAAATGAAACACTGTACTTGTCACTTAAAACCATTTCTCTGTGCAATTTTTAGGAAAATAAGAAAAAAAATATATCCATCAAAGTTTATATGCTTTTCGTCACCTGTTTTTACATAAAGGTAACCCATGTCTGGATCAGATGGAGTTTGATTTGACCATCTATCTGTTTATAGCAGACAGTATTTTATTTTCTTACAACTATATATGTTTCCTGATAAAGGCATAGGGGGTGGAGAAATAATTACACTGATTTATCACATTATTTCAATTTGAATCAAGACAAGTATGAAGTTTGTAATTTAAAAAATCTAAAGTGTTATAAACTGATTTGGAGGTACATGAGTGAATTATGGGCAAGAAAATATTTGGAGTGAAGGAAAGATTGGCTTTATTTTTATTGTCTTGTCCCTGGAGTAACTTCATTTTCTAACACTGAAGATTAAGTTGACTGTAAGTCCCCTTAGGATTGAACAAAAGCCTTGCAAAGTTTAAATAGGAAAATCTCATGAAATCTCAGTTAAGAAAACAAAAGCACCTTCTAACCGTTTCTATATAATAGGAGCAAGGGTAATTTTTATATTCCAGCAGAGTTCCTTTTATTAAATTGCATAATTATCTTGAAAATAAGTTGCTAGCAGAAGAATGCATGCACCAAGAATTCCACAGCATACCTTCAAGAATGACATATTTGGAAAACAGCAACCTTTCATTTTACATTTTCTGCAATGCTTACAAGTAATTTTGTTAACATTTTAGAATTCCTTGCATCAGTAGGGGATTATGATCCCAAAACGTCAAAGTAGCATAAGCACAACCCCATTACACATAGTAATGTGTACAGAGAGGCCTTGTTAGAAATTTATATCAGCAAGAAATAATTGTTTTGTCCTAGAGGAGAACAAATTCTAAAAAGTACACCCCAGGTTAGCAGGAAAAGTGAGGCTGCCTATGCCACTTTTACCTGAATTCTTAACTCTTGTATATTGATAAAGATGAGTTTAAAAGGTTATACGAGCTGGGATATAAAAATAATCATTGTTCTTCTATAAAGCAAGTTGTATTGCTTTTGTGAATGCTGAAAGAATACAATTAAGAATACAATTGCGTATTCCATGCAATCAGATTTTACCTATGGGGATATTTTCTATTATAAGCAATGCTTCAGTCATTTTTATTTGTGGATTATCTTTTCTTCATATGAACATGCATGTGTCTGCATCATGTAACTGTGTTGGAAACATCTTAATCACCATTTTCTTCCACCAACAGACTTCTAGTAGGCAGAGAAAAAAAAATATAAAAAAAGGCCTCAGATAGCTAGACAGGAAAATATGTTTTTTTGAAGGAATTAAGATTAAATTTTCTAGGCATGGAACCTGGTTTTGTAAGGATCTGGGACAGCATTCCCCAGTGATTTCTTGAAGTCTAAAAAGCAAGCATCATGGGAAGGGTGTATCCACTAGAAAAACAAGAGGAAGTACTTTCTAGAGGTGGAGAAAATATTTCACGTATAATTAAAATACAGGTTTATGAAAATCCTTATGTTTTAAGTGGAGACTTCAATCTCCATAAAATTATTTTAGAGAGATTCTCTAAAACTAAATGGAGTATTTTCACATCCCAGGAGCATTTCACATGAATATTAGTTTGAGTCTGTTTGCTTAACTTTTGAATTTTACTAGCACCAATTTTATGAATATATTTGGTTCTCTATATTGTTTTGAATATTTGTGCACTACAAAGTGCTTGTCTTGTCAAAACCATATCTGCCCTTTAATGAAGATATGGAATTTTCCTGTTATGTGGGGAAAAAGGTCAGATCTTCATTTTGCCTTGAAATAAAAACAAACTTTAACACATCAGAACATGGAGAAAGAACTAAAAAGGATAGTTGAAACCCATCTTTCAATTCTCTTACAGATGATAGATATTAGGTGTTTGGAAATATGTTTTCACAAAGATAGCCTGAAAGCTGAGGATATCACTGTGCAAAATGACATGATATAGAAAAGCGAAACAATGAAAAGCAGAAAAATATAAAAACTGATCTCTATATTTATTTTTCTCAGAAGTAATAGAAATTGATATTAATTTGCTACAAATTTAAAACAGAGATTTGTAAATTCCTTTTAATTTTATATATACTGAGCTTGTGGAACCAGTGAACACTATATATCATTTGAATAAAGGAACTTGATGAATTTCATACAATGGATAATTTATAAGGAAATATTGACATTAATTATCTTTCATATTGACATATTTAGGCACAAGAAGAATGAAAAAATGAGATTTAGGTTACAAAAACATACGCCATCAGTAGTGGCATTAGAAAATAAATATTGGAAAATTATAATGATATAGAAATGAAATGGAAAATTATACCTACCAACTTCAGTTTTCAAGCCCTCAGCCACCCACTATGTTTAAAGGGTTTTCTTTTTTTTGGGTTGGTGGTTTTTTTTGTTAGGGGTTTTTTTTTTTCTCCCCTTCGACTTTAGGAATAATCTTTTCTGAAAGTGGTACCACTAGTAGTCTATTTTCTTGTGTCTTAGTAATGATCAGTGTTGAAAAGCCTGTGCAATATATAAATGATCACTGATCTATGTTCTTACCCTTTCCATTATTTTCAAAATCTGTGTTAGCACCGAATAGAAGCAAAACACAGGAAATGCCATCATATGTCCCTCATTCATACCTATCCAAATGTAAAAAGTCATATATGTTCCAGTTAGAATTATGGCAAGGAGCAGCCTGTCTTCCTTCACTGATACCGGGAGACTTCCTGACCTTCTGCCAAACTTTATTGCTTTGAGAATTTTCTAGATTACCTACCAAAAGAGGCACTTTATTGGCCAGTACTAGAAGACAATGTAACAAATGATGTAGAAACAAATGATAACTCGGCTAATGCAAAACACTTTGCATTATTCACCTAAAAAAAATGGGTAAAAATTTTAGGTCTGTGTTTCCCACCTTGGTCCTTCTTCTCCATTGATCACTAAGTGACACACAGTGATAATTCTTCTATTCTTTCATTCTGAATTATAGCCATAATTATATGTATTTTCTATGTAAACACTTATATTTATAATCCAGTATGTTTTTACCTGATATCTCTAAATAAAAATACCTACAGATTAATTTTGGTAATTACAATTTATAATGACTATTTAAATCCCTGATTAGAGCTGTCTCTATAAAACTCATCTTTCCCTCAGCTTTATTACTCAAATAAGTTGTAAATTTGGTTTAAATTTGGATTTCCAGTTTGTCTACAGCAAGGAGAGGCTTTTTTTCCATTTTCTAAATGCAAGAAATGGCTTGCACTTTTTATGTTTCTTCCTTCTCAGAAACTGGTATAGAACAATAATTCAGTTAATCTTTCAGGTAGCTGAAACTTGTAGTGAATGATGCATTGTACATGTCACTAAAGTTTTACTTTCTGGCAATTTTGGAAAATGTATTAATGTGATCATCAGGAAGGAAATAATCAAATTTTGTGATGAAAATTAATGACCCCTGAAATTTAAGGCAAAGTTGGTTAATGACAAATTATGAGCCAAGGAAATGAACCAACAGCTTCAAAATCTTAAAACATTTTCAGGGCCAAGTGCTTGTTAATGTACCAAATAAAGTGACTAGTTTTATTACAAGGTAGCTAAAGGAAGCCATTTGTGAAGATAATGTATGTTTAAGTTATACAATATAAAATAAAAAGCTATTGACTTTAATCTATATTTTTGTTAGTGATCTCCTGAATAGATCTTGAGGAAGTCACATTATGTGTACATTAGTTTCTCTACTGTTTAAAGGATTTAACATAACATCAAGTGTTATTATCTTAGTTCTTTAATTCTTTCAAAATTTCTGAAAGGTTCTTAGATGCAAGAGACACAAAGCTAAAATCTCATGCATGTTTAAAGATGGCCCACAACAACGACAAAGGAAAGAGTTTTTTTGAGGTGGGTTGAATATTTGTGGCTGGTTAGAAGGTATAAAAAGGAAATTTAAAGTAGGAATACGAAGCAGATGTAAACATTTTCTAGATATATAGAATGGACTTTAAGAGACTAATGAGACTGTCTCCAAAATAAGTTCAATTCAATTAAAATGAGAGTATCTCTAGACATATATCCCTAGACATATATATTTGACATATATGAGTAAGAAGCTATACAAAAATTTTGCAAATCAGTCATGTTCCAGGATCATCTCAAGCTATAGACAAATGAACAGAAATTAAATAAAACTAGATGTCTGTTTTGACTTCAATTGCAACACTACTGGAGAAATGGCTACAGAAATATTTAAAGTACTTTAGAGACCTCTGATAATGATACATATTTTAGATATGCAACATTTGTTCTAGAACACCTGGATGCACAATCTGATTTACGTTGATAAATACTTATGTCAAATCGTTCCTTTAGATCAACGAGATTGTTTGATTGTTAAGCCTTAGTTAAAAAGCATGATTAACTCATTATAAAAGGTCATAAAAGTAGATATGATATTTGAAATCTTAGCTTCAGAAATGTTGTTAAATCACTAATATGGAATTTAGGTTTCTGTGACAATCACTATGGACCGAAAATAGCACATTATACTCAGGGATGTAATTAACTTTATTCCAATATATCTTAACTTACTCCATTTTTAAAGTCAAAATAAAAATCTTCTCTGATGTCTAATAAAAATGTTCGCTCTAATAGTATTTTCATGTCATATTTTGGTTTTTTATTGGTTAATTGACCTAAGATTTGGGGTAATCTATGTTTGGCAATTGAACTTATATGTAAACTGACTTGTTTGTAAATGCTTTAGACATTGAACTACTGTAGCATTATGCTGGCTTCTACAAGACATAGTATCTTAGCATATGTTAATGATAAGTTTATTAAGCATGGATTTATGCAAAACAGACTACACATTCTTGAATGGTTTGAAAATTCTTACTAGAATATAGAAAGTTCTTATTAGTCCTGCAGGTGAGATTTGGATGAATGTCTGGTTTTGTCAAAACAAAGAAGGATGAGAGAAGGTGAGCTGCCGAAAAAGTTATATGTGGTCTAACAAACAGAAGACAAAAAAATGTCTTGTGCAGTGGGATGTAAGATGATTTATTTATACATCTTCAAGTATAGATGGTGTGATTGCTGTTTTTTCAAATTTTTTGCCTGATATAGCTTAAGTAAATGCAGTAAAATCCGGAGAGAGAAAATAATTGTAATAAAAAATTATAAATATTAAAATAAAATTAATTAAATTATAAATATTAATAAAATATAAAATTGTAATAGAAAAATTTTTAAAATATATTCTAAAATTTAAAAACCTTGGTGCTGCGACCCTTCCTCAAATGGCTACCCCCCAAAAAGCCCAGGCTAGCTCGCAGCAACACTGAGGGGCTCTGGGCAGTATCGAGCACCAGGCGACCAATCGGTCCTCCACAGGAGGACTCGGGTTACCCGGTGACTCAGGGGCTGCCAACCAGGTGGTACGTCCTGCCTCACACCCCGCAAGGGGCTTCTTCAGTGAGGGCAGTTCGCCAGACCCTGGCTGGTGTCCCTGGAGGAGGACCGGCGGACCAGCTGCTCGATGAAGAGGACAAAAGATGACTCTTGAGGGTGGTGAAACCAAGAGCGGTTTATTGGAGGTCTGTGCCTCTAAAGGAACTGACCCACAAGAGCCCAGATTGGTCTCAAACATGGGTTTAAATAGGGGGCACAAACAGGGGGTGGAAATGGGGAAAGGACCAACCAGGGGAGGGAAGGAGTGGGGTTTAGGGATGATTGGCATGAGAGGAAGCCTAAGGCCTTCTACTCAAGCCAACCAGGGACCGAGTAACTTGGAGAGACAGGGAAGGTTCTGGAAGAAGGGGAGGGGTCAGGGTACATATATGGGATGGGGGCAGAAGGACTCAAAGGCGAGAAGATTGTGGGGGGCAAGACACTGGTGAAGAGAACTAAGTGGGATCAAAGGAAGGGGGAGACCGGGGCAGTCCATTTACAAGCAGGGCTAATAAGGGATAACTGGGGATAACAGAACTGTACATAAAATAAAATACAAATGCATATCTTAACTTACAATACACATCGCCACACCTTGGTTTTGAAAAGGATTATAAAAAATTAAAAGACCATGGCAAATAACTTCAGAGATATTTTAATAGTATTTTTAACTAGCCACAATTGTTAGAGAATTCCTATGAGAGATCATCCTTTTGTAGTGCTTAATATATTTTATATATATAAATCTATGTTGCCGTTGGTTTTGAGAACACTAGCAAAACACTGGAAGTCTTTATTTCTTATAGACTTGTCAGGAGTATAACACTATTCCCAATACTTTTGTAATGACAGGGAGTACCACTAGTATTCTTCACACAGAAAAAACTGCTATAAGGAATAATCTGAAAAAAGAACATTTGCTGTTGTAAGTAATGCTGAGAAAGGCTTGTTTCACTACAATGGTGTGCCATGTTCTGGATCAAAGTGTCAAGTACAGTTTTGCATTTTAATGGTTATGTAAATATTCCTTTAAGCTAACAAGTAAACATTCAAAATGGATTGTTTTGTTTATCTACAAACAAATATATGATGGTCTTGGAACTTCTTGCTAAGATGTGCCATGTTGTTCATAGAGATCTGTCATTTCAGGAAACCAAGCCAATGCCGTGATTCTTATTAATTCTTTTTCTAAATCATATTAAATTAAAAAAATAAAATACATAAATTTAAATTATGCAGCTTTTAAAGTGTTTCATGTATAAATACAATGCTATAATACATAATACTATCAGCATAAACATCATCAAAATAATGGATTACTCTGAATCATAGAATCATAGAATGATCTGGGTTGGAAGGGAACTAAGATGTCATCTAGTCCAAAGCCCTGCCATGGGCAAGTTCACTTTCCTCTAGACCATGTTGCTCAAAGGTCCATCCAACCTGCCCTCGAACACTTTCAGGGATGGGGCATCTATGGCTTCTCCAGACAATCTGTTCCAATGCCCCACCATCCTTACAGTAAAGATTTGCTTCCTTATGTCTAATCTAAACCTACCTGCTCTCAATTTAAAACTGCTGTTTCTTGATCAATCATTACAGGCACCTTTTAGAAGTTTCTCTGCATCCTTTTCATAACCCCCCTTTATATATTGAAAGGCTTCAATAAGGTCTGCCTTCTCTTCTCCAGACTGAACCAACCCAGTTGTCTTGACTTTTCATCATAGAGGAGGAGTTTCAGCCCTTTGATATCTTTTGAGGTCTGCCTCTGGACTCACTCCAACAGAATTATGTATTTTCTGTGCTGAGAAGCCCTGAGTTAGATGCAGTACTCAATATGGGATCTCTCAAGACTGGAGTAGGGAGACATCTCCCTTGACCTGCTGGCCATGCTTATTTTAATGCAGCCCAGGACACATCTGGCTTTCTGGACAGCATCCCTCTGTTCTTCTCAGGATAGATATCCTTGGTTCCACTACCTATACATTTCTTTCTTGAACTTTACTTTGGCCAGGTGGTCCTTACTGACCCACGCTGGTCTCCTGCCTTCTTTCCTCATTTTTTGCATGTAGGAATCAAGAGACTTTGTGGTCTCAGAAACAAGTCCTTAAAGAACTGACAACTCAGTTGTACTCTTTTATCCTTCCTTTAATTCTTTAGTTTACTTTAGTTCGCTTATAAAATTTGGGGTCTTGACTTACTCCACTAGCAAATGATAGTGCAATCCAGACTACCAGCAATCCTGACGTCTCTAATTAATTCATCTATGTTGGTAAACAACGGGTCCAGTAACACTTCTCTCATCAGGCTTTCTGTCTCTTGGATTAAGAAATTATCCCAGATACACTCCAAGGATCTCCCAGACTGCTTACAGATTACTCTGCCGTTCCAGAAGAGGTCAGGGTGAATGAAGTTCCCCAGGAGTATCAGAGCTTGCAAAAGCATGGTGGTTTCAACTTCTCCTCTTTGTAATCCATGTACCGGTACATGGAATGATATAGACACTTCAGTGGGTCTATCAACTGTGTCATAGTTTTAGAGGAAAAAGTCATAATTCCTTTGAGACATTTCAGGAGTGTTTCTCTGTTGGTTTCTCATACGTCAGCAAACCTCTAGCTTTTCTGTTACTCAAAATTCCATTCCCTTGCCTCATTAAGTCTGTCCAGCATGGTGTCAAAGACCCCTTGCTCCACTTTGTCATGTGAATCCCATCAGTTCATGACAGATCTGACTTCTCAAAGGTATTGACCTTTATATGACCATGATCATAGAAGTCAAAACCATTGAGTACAGCACCAGCAATACAGCCAAGCATTCACCTGTTCAATTTGTCTTCTTTTTCTTGAACTCTCTTCCTCTGACTGCAAAGTTAGAGGAGATCACTTGTTTTCCAGCCCTAAGGCAGGGGTGTTGTTCAGCCTGCCACAGTGCATAATATCATGCATAAATCTCCTACTCAAATTCCCAAATACTGTGTTTCCCATTGAGCTCCTCTTGATGCTTGATGTACATAACCCTTGATGGCTCTAATATATTTACTCTGTTCTAATGAAATGATCTTTTCAGAATATGATGTAGTCCTTTCTTAATTAATAAGAATTAAGAAAAGACCTTTTATAAATAAAATCTCAATAACTGTTGTTTATCAAAAAGCATTAGCTAAGAATACTCTCTTCTTATTATTCAAATTCAAAGCAGGTTGATACAACCTTATAATAAAGACTCCAGTCGACTACCACAGGTCTGGAATCTGAGTTGCAATAATTTTTATTGTTTTAGCAAGTTGGTCCCAGGAGTCCTGGGCAATGCCACACTTCTTTTAGTCACTCTCCCACCATTTACCTTTGTCTTGTGCCTTTTGGAAACAAATTGATATTGATGATTTTAAAACTGAACATGTCTATATGATGCTGGAACAAAAAAGAAGTTTCAGGCTGAGACCCTGGAGAGCTGATTTACCCATCACTTTCAGCTAGCAAATAGAAGACTGTTGACAAAAAAAGGTATTTCAGTGAGGGGAAAAAAAAAACACAAACAGACAAACAAAAAAAAAACCCAACCAAAAAAACCCCCAACAAACTGTCTATGAAATATGTTTTCTATTTTTTAGCAAGATTGAATACCTCACTTCCTGGATGATAACATATAGTTTTTATCAGGATAGGCACTCTAGTTTTTTTGTGCATAAGTTGAATTTTAATAGCTCCCACAGGGAGACATTGCAGAAATTGTTACACCACGTTTGATCACTGTCTCCATCTAGGTTTGACATTATGAGAGGAAGGAGACATACCTGCTGCTTTAAAGGAAGATGAATCCTTCCCATTCTATTACACACTATTGTGTGTAAATATTATCAGACCAGTTTGCATAGGAGCTATTCTCTATAGCAACAAGGAGAATTTACACTTTCATCTGTAAGGTTAGATTCTGTTTTATCAGGAGTACTTTTTGCTAAGACACAAGCTAATAGTTATAAAACTGTAAATTGTTAACCGTAAATTGTTAAAAAATTGTTAAAAATATCAAGTCTCTTTTTTTTTTCTCCTTTCATGTCCACTTATGGTTTTGAATCTTACAATTTAACAACAGCCTACATAGGGAAATAAATACATATCTAGGTCAAAAAACAGAAGTAATTTTTATTAATGAAAACAAAAGAAAAATAGCAGTCTATTTCACTTTATTCTCTTTTCAAGTTCTCTAGCTTTAAATTGCAGGAAAGGAGTGTTCCTTTTTATTTTTCTTTAATACAAGAGATTTATACAACCCCATAAAATTTGTGCTGCAAGGCATAACAACTCTAAAGAACTGAGAGTTTTAGGAAGGTCATAGTCTTTAATTTTTTTTTTCCAGTTAGACAGATCCAATAAAATAAGGCTTTAAAAGATGGAGGAACATGTTGACAAGAGCAGGATTTTCTTACTCATGCCTCAGATGCAGCTGGGAATGGAGACATATTTCTGAGGTGACTGTTGTCTATCCCCATGCTCATCTGTGCATTAATTAATAGATTGTATTAGTAAAGTAAAAAACATTTTCTTATAAGAAATGCAGCAAAAAAAAAAAGTAAAAAAAAGAACTGTTAAAAAAGCAGGAAGGTAACAGTCTGTTCAATATAATTAAAACTCTTAAAGGTAAGCTATAGTTGATTTTAGAAGTCTAGGAGGATGAAAGCTTATCTTTTTCAGTTCTTAAAGCTACTCAGCTTACTTAAGCATAATTATTAGTTGTAACATTGGAAATTCAAAAATGTAGGTAATTTAGACATCACAACTGGGGAAAAAAAAAGATATCTCTACAGAATTCTGTGTAGTGGGGAAAGAGCTCTGAGACCATCTGTCCTATAGAACTGTCAAAAGGGAAAAGAAACTTCTATGCAAAGCATAACCAAAGACTGACTTTATCTAAGAGTTTGTTCTAAACAACATGAAAACATTGTGCCCCAGTTGCCTTAATTATGCTGCTGCATCTGAACACTAACTTCCCTGCATGTTGCAGAGCTCCTGTGGAGTTCTTCTATAACTCCTTTCTTTAGAAGTTTAGCAGCTCTAAAAGATCCCGGCATTATCTCCACTCTGCTGCTAATGGCTGCCTTGGCTCCTGCTGGTACCAGTGGCAGGTTGGGTGACTGGTGTCAGAGCCCTGATGCAGCTGGCATTTGCCACTGGCACCTTTATGAAGTGACCCTGACTGCCCTGCACTACCAAGGGTCACTTGACACCCTTGTCACACCAGTCAGGTGAAAGCAAAGATTAAACATGGTGTTTTGTCTGTAATGTTCCCTAGGTCTCTGAAGGCGGAGTTTCCTCACAGGAGATATTTTATCTGTGTGGAGCCTAATTGCATTGTGAAGGGCTGGCATTCCTGCTTGTCCAAACCCCTTTTTTCCTCATTTTCATGTGTTGTATTTATGAAAACTTCAGTAAAGAAATAAGTGAGCAAGGAGGATACATATCATGCAGATAAGACAAAGAAATTACCTTGTAGACAATCCAGATACCACCGAGCCTTGAAGGTGCATTTATTTTTCTGTTAGGTAGGCAAGATACACATCTGAGAAAACTCAAGAATGCAGAAATTATTGTTTCTTCAGTTTCTATTAGCATGCTTTAGAATTTCAAACCAAGAAGACTTTTTGTTGTTTGATTTTTTTTAACCAGAGTTTTACAAGAGTGGGAGAAAATTGTTCCACTGAGATGAATAGAATTTTAAGAACTGTTTAGAAGCAGCCACTGGACGGCTTAAGGTCAAGCTGTCTTCAACCCCCACTATAACCAATTATTTTGAAGCCATTTATGTTGAGTGCCAAAAGTTGAATATCCAGCATGAGGTATAAGTGAAATTTGGGAAAAGTGAAATTCTGTGCCAGACTCCAAGCAGGTTGTCCTCTTGGCTCTGGGAAACTATTGAAGGGCTTGACACTTTTCTCTCAACCCCAACACATCATCTGAAATGGAAGAAAAAAACAAAGACACTGACAGATTTTACTTCTTTTGCAAGGTCCTAATTGTCTGTGTACCCTTTTTTTTATATGTCACAGAAAAAAAGATTATTAAAAACTATAAAACAGTCAGACAGCATGATTTTTATCACTCCTAGTATGTCTTTTGATAGTTTTTTTCTCTAATACCTTTAACTGTCACAAAAAATATCATGTGGAAGTTAATTACCTGCAAAAACCTTTTAAAAATTTAAATTTCAACCACTGAAAAATATAGTAAACTGAAAGGATAACCTGTTTTATGTGTAGTAAACAAGGCAACAGTTCTTTGTGTCACGTGTTTGTTGTCTGATCAGTCGTCACTTAGGATGTTCAAAATGTCTGACAGGTTAAGTTTATAGGAGTTGCATTAAACCAATTAGATTATATAGGATTTTTTAGCACTTGAGCTTCCTGACAAATGTTCTTATAACAAAAATTGGTCAGTTTATCTCCTTTTCTGTTAAGTATTCACCTTCAGTGAAAGCTTTCATGAATTTTAATTTGTCTTAAATTTATGCATAACTAGATTAGCTGTTCCTAGCAATCATTTGTTTTGCTTTTCTGCTTTCAGCCATCTCTTCTTTTTATACCACCTGCTGTATTTGCCTTCTGCTCAGAGTATGCTGTTGACAGTTACTAATAATGCAGATTAAATTTACTTACTATGACAGGCAAAACACTGAATAAAAGCCAAACAATAGAATCCCATGTTCTTTTTCTCTGTTTAAGTAGTGGCTTAAAAGGCGAAATCAGATCTGTAAGAGCATTAATTCATAAACAAAGCAGGTGCCTTATTGGACTTAAATATAGACAGTGTGGAAAGCTGACTATGGTCGTATAATATTGGAAGGTTTTTTATTAAATTACTGCCCTTTGTACCTGTGCATCATTGACCTACAGCATCTTCCACACTACAGCCTGACAAAACTCCTGTGTGAATTGCAGCAGTCTACACCTTTTCCATATATTTAACTTGGAAGATGCATGAACTACAGTGATCATACAGAAAAAACCTATGGTGCTTCATGCTGCAATATAACAGGATTGTTCCGTAATTGGCATTGTTAATGCAAAAAGATTGGGTTGTTGGGGTTTTTTGTCTAAATCTAGGTCAAGATAGAATAAGCATGTTAGACATAATTTAGCCCCCAGATACAAATATAAGGACCTTTTAAAATGGAAATAGGAATCATTTAGAGTATCAGAGAAGAAGAAAAGATGACCTTCAAAAAGAAAAATTTCTGTAGAGATATAAATAGTATCTTATAGAATATGTATATACTAGTGATTCATAGGTAGTCAACTATGCGACATTCCAAATTAGCTGGAACTTCACTGACTGATGTATTTTTAAAAGAGGAAAAAAGCTATGCGAATATAAAATTGAAGCTGTTTAAAAATGTTATTTTTCTTTCCAGCTGGGGCCTCTTCCAAAGTCTTTCATTAGACCTACAGATTGCAATGCATAATGTTCTGATATAACAAGCGAAAGAGGATTTTTTTCATGCTGTCTACATTAGGCACCTAATTTGGAAGCTTCAGTTAATTGCCTAGGCTCATTATATATACAAAGAATAAAAGTAAGCATCTCCAAAGGGCACCTTAGAGCATCTCAATTAGGTGGCATCTACCTCCATTTATTATATAGAGAACCGAGGCTTTTAGTTTTATGAATCAGTTTTCTTTACCTGTGTAGGGACTGTGAATCTTACATTGAGTAACAGAGAGTTTTTCAGAAGGCAGATTTCCAGGAAACTAGCTATTTGTCACCTCCTGCAAATAAAGGTCCAGGTTTCTCTCCAGCTGCCAATAACACAGAGACCTCAGCCAACATCAAATAGCTCATTTAATGCATGAGGTAGCTTTGGTGAAAGAGCAATAAGATCATCCAGACTTGGATGTTAGCAAAATGGGGTCTTGCTGTTATTAACTGAGGACAATAGTACAATGCACAGAGGCATTGTCATTAGAGAACAAGAAATGGTGTTGAGGGAAAACCAGCTGCAGTAAGAGGGACTACAGCAGAATCTAGGCTAAAGAAAGTAAAGCAGCACTAATGAATGTTCTGGTTAGTACCATGGAAATTTCAGAGTTTGTGAAGGAGAAGTGCTAGGAGTATCTGCTGCAAGAGGCTACAGTAAATGAGTAGGTTTGGGATCTTAGAAGCTGGTACACAACAAACAAAAAAAAACAAAACCAAGCACTGGGAAAGAGCATTCACAGCAGAGCTCTGCAATAGCAACCTCCAGTCAGTAAAATAATTGGTGTTATGCAGTAGTGGGCGTTACAGAGTTAAAAAATTCTGATTTAAAAGAAATGACAAAATTAAAATGTTTTTATCTGGACCAATGTAACAATACAGTAAGACCGAATGACTGTGGTCTGGTATATAATTCTAGTTTAGAAACTCAGATTTATATGCCTTGTAAGGTGCTGTGCGTGTCTGCTACATGTACTCTAAAGCATTTACAATAGGAAAATAGAGAAGGAAAACATCAAAAATTAATTAATACTTATCAGAAAATATTTTAGGGAATACTGGGACAGATCTGAAAAAAAAATAAAAAGAGGCATCAGGAATACTAAAGGAAGTACTGAATTTGACATATTTAGTGATGACATATTCAGAAGCCTAAGGCTTCTGAATTTAACACTTGAGATATTCTGTAAATTCATATGCATGATGCAGATGTATATTAATAAGACATTAATGTGTTGTGTCAAAGTGTATCACCTCCTCTGTCAGTTTTGTTTCCTTGTAAAAATACACTTGTCACTTTATCTAGCTTTGGTCATAGATACTTGGTATGGAGCTTTCCCAAAATATATTGTTTTTCTGCAAATTTATTTAGAGTCTGTGGTTCTATACCTTACTGTAGCCATTTCCTTTTGAAGCTTGAGCCAGAAATTTCAGACACTCATTTTTCTCCTATTTTCAGCATTAACGACAGGTTTTGTTACAATTACTTGGTACTGCATGACAATTCCAAATAATTCTGTTTCATGGAGCACCTGTGCTCCATGGGGTCATGTTTTGCCACCCTAAGTCTTCAAAATCTTTTAAAATTTTGCAGTTGAAAGCAGTATTACAAAACTCATTGTTTTAATTTAAAATTGATTCATGGCCAGGGGACTAAATGTAGTCTTTAAAAAGCCAAGACATCAATTTAGACTTCTGGATCTCTGAAGTCAGAGAAAGAAAGGTGACAATTAGACAAAGAATAGACAAGATGGAGATGTTAGTATAGCACTGTTATTATTAATACTTTTGAAAGCAAGTCCAAACATGAAAGAAATCAGAGGAGAAATGTGCAATACAGCTAGCTTTTATCTTTTATTTGCTATGAGAAACAGCTCCCAGAAAGAACTTGGAAAGATTTAGGCACAATAATAGTACACTATTAATAAAAAATACAACAGCAAGATGAAGGAAAAAAATCAAGGGACAAAGAAAGGAGCATGAAAAAAGGAAGAAACAAAGGAGACAGAGAATGAAGCAAAGAAAAATAATTCATTGCAAAATTTAATTCCAATCCTTCTTATTTTTTCCCATCCATCTTCCTGTGTTCTTTTTTTGTGATATTTTGAGATATGAAGATTGAGTTCCTCCTTCTAAATATTGACTAGCATGCTGTGATTGACAAGTCATCTGACAAATGCTTCACAAAAAATTGAACTATATATCACGTAAAAATTGTTCTCCAGTTGGCTTCAAAAATTTGCTATGTTGCAGTTAAAAATTTTCTAGAAGCTGTAATGGTAACATCAATCCACAGATAAGAGCTGATTTTTTTTTTTTTAATTTCAGACTAGATGATTCATCTTTCATAATTCTATGAACAAATTATTTGCAGTTTGGTTGTAATAGATACCAGTGTAATTTTCTTTTACTTAATACCTTTCTTAGTCCCAGGGAAACGTATTAGATAACGTCAATTACAAACAGAATCAGTTATATCTCCAGTATTAATTGCACTGAGTTGACAGTACTGTTCCATTGTTAAAAAACAAACCAAACAACAACCAAAAAAAATAAACCTCACACCACAAAAAGCCACAAAAAACCTCTCTCCAAAAAAAAACAAAACCTAAACAAAACAAAAACAAACAACAAAACAAACAAACAATTTAAAAAAAAAACAAACAACAAAGCAAAGCCCTCATTTACTAAAACTGGAGTTGAGTTTAGCCTTTTAAAAAGCTTATATAGATTCACCATCCTTAATAAACCAACAATTCATTCTTACACACTTCTGTGTTATTTTTAAGAAAGTCATGGAATCATAGAATTATTTAGGTTGGAAAAGACCTTTAAGATCATTGAGTCCAACCCAGAACTGACAAGTCCACTACTAGACCATGTCACCAAGTGCCANACCATCTTCAAGAGTCACATGATATGCCTGAAAGTATTATAAAGCTGTACCACAAAAATCTAACTCTTCCTAAATTAGACTATCAAAATAGAAGATTTTTTTGGTTGGGTTTTGTTTTGTTGTTGTTTTTTTTCTTTCTGCAGTATCTTCACATTTTTTGCCTATTGAAATTAACCCTTTCAGAAAGCATGTGTGATAACTCAAAGAAAATCTCTTACTTACGCTGATATCTGAAACTTGGGCCTAAAAAGAGGAAAACAAAATCTGGAAAATAGAGGAAATGTTAGCTTACATGGTTCACTTTATAC
>WEIV01023382.1:30565-42303 GCA_013390005.1 Calyptomena viridis
GGTGCCCTGGTAAACTGCTTAACAGAAATCAGTCTCTGTGGTGGGGGAAGGGTTTAAAAAAGTGTATGAACTTGTCCTATAGATTTTTATTTTACTTCTTAACTTGGATTTTGTCTCTTCTTGTCTAACTTCAAGAAAAGATTTTAGTGCGTGTCAAGACTGGGGGAAAAAAACCCAAAGCTTTCAGTGAAGGAAATTCTGAAAGTATTTTTTTTTTTACTTTATACCTGTTTCGGATATTATTCTACTCTCTGGTTTACCACAATCCAAAACTATAGCGTAAATAAGGAAGC
Organism: Calyptomena viridis; assembly: GCA_013390005.1. Taxonomy (NCBI): domain Eukaryota; kingdom Metazoa; phylum Chordata; class Aves; order Passeriformes; family Eurylaimidae; genus Calyptomena; species Calyptomena viridis. Next base: position 30,859 of record WEIV01023382.1, read on the forward strand.
TAGAGTGGTGCATATTTTAAAGTGACAGGTATAATTTGTAACGGTGGTCAAAAGTAATTTGTTCTTTGAATAACCTGCATTCCAAAATATGCAGTTGCAGTCATTCTGTTCAACAGTTCTTCTGGTTTAATACTTATTCTGATGAGATGAAAGCTGGAGGGTGCATCAAAGTGGAAGATTCAACTAAATGAAGCATTGTCATGGGTGTTTTCCATAGTTTAAACTCTAGAATCATAAAATGGCTTGGATTGCAAGTGACCTTGAAAAACATCTAGTTCCAACTCCTCTGCCATGGACAAGGACACCTTTGACTTGACCTGCTTTCTCAGAGCCACATTCAGCCTGGCCTCGAACACTTCCAGGGAAGAGGCATCTGCAGCTTCTCTGGGTAACCTGTTCCAGTGCTTTGCCACCCTCATAGTAAATAACTTTTTGCTAATACCTAATCTAAACATACTCTCAGTTTGAAATTATTTCCCTTGTACTGGCATTATATGCTCTTGTAAATAGTCTCTCTTTATTTTTCCAGGAACTAGAAGGTCAAACCTTCTCTTTTTCCAGCTGAACAATCCTAATTCTTTTAAAGATAACATAGAGAAAAGGAAAAAAGGTATATTATGACGTGTGGGTATCCAACATTACAAATTTCCAGTTTGCATTTTTCATTAGAATTGGCCAAGATTTTTCAGTTTTAACAGCATGAAAGGAAGATGTGACCCATATCATCATGTTTGTCAGTGAAGTCATGCCAAAGAAGGTAGAAAAATGTTAATAGTTCTTTTCCAGTCAATATGTATACCTTACAACAAATATTTCTTTTTTTCTTCCTCTTGCTATCTCACAGAAACAAAGGTCCATGCACATTTTAAAACCTATAATGCATTTGCTATCTAAAATGTAGTCATTATGATGACAAAATATCACAGATGGCAGATAGTAAAAGGGACAGTTTTGTAAAGATATATACAGAAACTACATTTATGCAAACTGACAAATAAATACAGTCACAAGGTCAGTTTGTATATTTCCTATTCACATTTGTGAACACTCATTGTACATAGGAACCACCCTTACAGTCTCTGAGGTAATTAATCTGGATAGCTCTCAGCATCTGCAAAAGATTAATCATCTGATAGAAATTGGTATATAAATGATTTGACAAAGAGAAAACAAGGATTACAAAGGTACACAATTTACAGTAAATAATTTCGTAAGTCTCACTTTTGAGGAAGTGGTATCATTAAAAATGAAACAGTCACTGCTGTGATAAATAAATAAAAACAAAGGACAAAAGGGCATGTTTGAAGGAGGATATAAATCCACATATCACAGTGCACAAAAGGTGTGCCACAGGGTAAAATCCATCAAAATAAGTTCATTGATACTGGGGGGAAAATACTATTGTCATAGGCTAATCAGATTTTTGTCAGATTGTAAAAGAAATCCTTGAAATGCTCTTCCCTTTTTTCTCTATCTCTGTACTTGCACAGAATGGTTGGGGTTGGAAGGGACCCCTGGAGATTATATTATCCCATACTTCCCCTCAAGTGGATTCACCTAGAACAGGTTGTTCAAAATCAGGTCCAATCAGGTTTTGAATATATCCAGAGAAAGACTCTACAACTTTCTAGGCAGCCTGTTACAGTGCTCTGTCACCCTCACGCTAAAGAAGTTTTTCCTCGTATTCAGATGAAACTTCCCGTGTTTCAATTTGTGCCCATTACCCCATGTCCCGTCACTGGACACCATTGAAAAAAAGCCTGGCTCCATCTTTTGACACCCACCCTTGATATTTGTATGCATCAATATGATCCTGCACCAGTTATCCCTTCTGCAAGCTAAACAGACCCAACTCTCTCAGCCCACCATTTTCCCATAACAGTAAATAAAATAGAGCTTGTGTTTAGAGACTTTGATTNATCTTCATTTTAGCTTCTCCTACAAAGCTAAAAAAATCTTATAGCCATAGTTGTTTGTTAGTCTGGACCGCTGAATTTTCAGAAGCAGAGCTTTTCACCAGGAGAACAGCAAATACCCAGGGAATGTCTACATAAGAATCACGAGAACTGAGGTCTCAAGTCTTTTCATGGAGACTATAAACATATCAGTTCTGTAATTGGAATTACAATGAAGCCAAGTTAAAAAAATTATTGAAGCTCTTTATGAAATAAAATTTCTACTTTATTTCATTTACCTCTCTGTCTCTCAGTCACCCCTAAAGAACACAACTAATTATTTCTGGACAGTGAGAAAGCAGAAAGTAAGTGAAAGTTGTTAATGGTTTCTATTTTTACACAGAAATAAATTATATTACCCAGTGGGACCATATAAGAATCTAAGTGGATAGACATCAGCAATCATCTTGCACAACAAGAAGAAGAATGATTATATCCAATGCAAATTATGAGATTATTTTAACTATTAAATAATCTTTTGAAACTGATCATTGCACAATAATAAGGTGAGGAGAAAGAAAATTGAGATCAATTCTTCCCACAGCTGACAAGCCATGTAGGAGTAGAAAACATTAACTTTCAAGAAAACTACCATTCTATTCCTGAAAAGCCAATAAAATCTTGACCCACTTGTTTACTAGAACCAGTATAAGTATATAAGTGTACTGCAAATAAAATATTTTGAGATCAGAACTATTTTTGGACATATAAATATCTTTGGAAATTTGAAAGGATCTGTTGAAGACTCTCCAGATCAAGATCTGTTCTTGTTTCTTGCATTGCATGCAGTCCCCTCTTTGCTGCTTTCAGCACATCTGCACTCTGATCCTAAGGTTACATTTCAATGGAATAAACAGCTTGCAGGACAAACACCAGCCTGGTTTAGGACAGTGAACTCAAATGTTGTTGCTGCTGTATTATAAAGGTCAACCCAGGCACCTAAATTCAACAGCATCCTGGGACAGTATTCAGGCAGTTAAATTCATCTGAGACCAGTGCAGTTTACTCTTGCTTTCAAAGCTAGCCAGCTGAAAGCAAGTTTTGATATAGCCACAAAATCTGCATTCATGCCTGCTTCTGAAGGTGCTGACATATTTTAAAGATGGTAATAATCTTATACACAATCCCCAGAAGTGTTAGCTATTCTGGGCAAATATCTCACAGGAACACCTCATTAGTTTTGAGTTTGGAGCCACTGGAAGTAGCTCTTGTAGAAAAAGCCACTCAACTGATCTGACAAACTGATAATTAATAAAGTGCTTTGTAACTTGCATTTACAAACAGAAAGGCAAAACGACTAAGCCTAACCACTGAGAGGGAGATCAATTCTCTGGTGTCAGATTTGTCCTGTAAACAAACATGGAAAGGCAATATATATATTTACTAACCCCAAAGTTATTAAATTTGCTTAGAAAGTATTTTCTGTAAAATGGAAATACTTCCTTAGGGATTGTGTTTTTCTTTTTCCCTATGAGTATTTTGGTAAGTTATTGCTGCTTATATTGTTTATAGAGAAAGTTTACTTTCAGAATGTGAGTTTCTAAGTAATAGTGTCAAGTACTTGTGCTGGAAACCTGCATCTATACAGTTACAGTGTAAAAATGGGCAGTAATACCTATGTACAGTAAAAACATTTTGAATTTCAAGTTAGGCACAGCCACTAAATATCCTAAATAACATGCAGAAGCACCTGGATGCTTAGACAAGAAATCCAAGAAATTATATCACTATAATAATAATTAAAGATGAGAATCAGACTCAGTTCATTTACACTTAGAAAAAAATGAAATCGGAGTTTATCTCTTGCACAGAACGAACTCTCAGCATCCACTTCCAATCTTGCCTTTTCTCTGAAAAAGTCTGCAGATGGAGGACATCTTTTACTTACCTTGCCCCTTGCTCCAGAAATCATCCTCCTACTGAGTTACTTCCTCTCTTTGTGTTTCACCCTGTACCCCTCCTTTTTCGCTTTATCCTGCAACCAAATCCTCTCTCTGCTCAGCAGAGCACACCTCTGAGCTGTGTTCACTTCAGGCCAAAGGAGAAAAGTTGCATCTCAGCATTTCAGGCTTTCAGTGTGTTTGTTCTTTGAACTTTTCTCTGTCACCATATAGTACATCATTTTCTCCTAGCTATCTGCATGACAGTAACTATTGCTAGTTCTATAAAACATTTGTTCTTTATCCTGCCTCTCTTCCTATAAAACATTTTATCACAGTTTTTATAAAGGCCTTTACAAAATGAGGAGAAGCAGACTCTGTTCTATTTGTTTCTTCAAAAAGAAAGTCAAAAGCATATGCTCACATTTGCTTTCTTTGAAAGATGTGACGAGAGATTATAGCTGCCATATGCACAGAGTTCTATAATGTTAATATGGATGAAGGTCATAACCTGCTTTTCATGAGCCCTGCACCCCGCAGAGCACCAGGTCCATTCACAGTGGTATTCCCACTTTTAACAGAGATTTAGCTGGTCATGTGGTTCCTCTCAAGTGATTTTTATCCAAAACCATGGCAAACACTAAGTCTTTCTTTTTCACCTTTACTGACAATGAAGGGTTCAACTGCATCTCTGAGCATAAGTGCCACAGATAATGTAAATGCAACCAGAAACCTCTGAAAAGTTCCTTTCTCTGTCATTATCTCTAATACTGTCACTTTGTATTATGACCCAACAAGTGATTGATCACCCCTGAGAGCTACTTAGGCAGAAGAGAGAACCCTTTTCCTAAAATTTTTCAGTAAAAAGGACTTCTACAGGCTTATGTAAGAGAGATCTGGATGCTCAAATTTGACGGTTAGTATGGGTTGACTTGAACTTTCCCCATATGGCTTACTGAAACTGATGTATTAAATTAAATCAATATGCTGGATGTTACTTTGCCATCTAGCATTACAGATAGGCTGAAATGATCTGATGTGGAGTGAATTCAGGTGGGAGTGAGAAAAATATTCTATACCAGAAGGCAGGAATTCCACTTGTTAATTGATGGGTTGTTAGCATGACTTGAAAAAACTCAGCAGCTGGCTGGCAAGCCTTATTCTGTTGGTGAGCACATATGATTTATTGAAATTTAAAAGGATATAATCCACTAATAATCCATATAATCACACTTCTTCCTCACACGTTTTTCTATCTGTTCTTGTGACAGTTGAGAGCTAGGAGTAGGGGCAATGGAAGAGATTAAAAAGAAAGTACTTTCTGCAATCTTTATTTAACCTGACAGCATTCTGAAAACAGTGAATTTAATTATTTGTCCTGTAAATTTCTAGTTGGAGGACTAAGTCTTGTTGGCCTAGGCAAGAGATGAAATATGCTTTTTCAGTGTCACAAGTGGCTTTTCTAGTTCATTCACACAGTAATGGGGTAGAAATAAGAAAATGCCAGTCAGATAACTTAAAAATTGTCAGGCAGATCCAGAAGGAAAAATCGTTCTGAATTTTGTTCTGGTTTTCTTTCCATATTGTATTTACTACACTGTAAGCTCACTATTGTATTTTCATTCACTGTGTCTTGTCTATAATTCTGTACAAGACCACTGGAGTAGCATAGGAGTACCTCACAGTCTTTATCCCTTCAACTACTATACACAGAGAGCATTTTACTAATTTCTTAAGGAATGAATTGTAGCACAAAGAAAATAAGTGACTTTATTGGTGTTGCAGGACAGAGAAACTTGAATCAAACTTCCTTGGTCCAAAGACATATACAAACCTGGAGTGTCTGGTTTCACTAGCATTACAGAGGGCTAGAGTTCACAGTTTTACTCTTCTCTTGCTTCAGATCAGTCGTGGTCCAGAGCACACAGTTCATTGATGCAAAATGAATCCCTCTCTTCATCAGATGACTATTTGCTTTTATTGTAAATTACAAGTTCACACTGCACATGAACAATTACCAGATGCCACCTGAGATGCTGACCTATGTTCAGTGACCGTCTCAGGAATAGCATCAATTGTCCTGGTTTTGCAGAGGCTGGTGGTGCTGGTTTTTGCACGATCATTTTAAGCTTGGCAGTGGGGCAATGCTTCAGAGGCACCCCTGCTAAAAGTGAGACCTTCTCCAGGGTGGTAGTGGGTGTGTGCACAGAGGCTCCCCTTTGATACAGCCTGGCCCATAGGAAATAAGCATCACACACCCAGAGACTCATCCTTCTGGCCTCCACAGACCTAACAGTTTGTGGGCTATGGCCTCCTCTCATCAGCCTTTATCTACAGTCTCATGCCAGAAGGCTTCTTTGCACAGTAGCAATATTTTAAGGCAGTTTAAAAAATCCAGTTCCTCATACCCTAGTACCATTTGAGTTCAAATAAGGAACATGCTTTGGAAGAGACTTATCCTACCCTACTCTACTGTGCTTTAAGTTATATTATGGAGATGTCTGAACCGAACTGACTTCCCTTAGGAACCGTTTGGAATATATGCTCAAAGAATTGCCTTCAACACACCTCACAGCACCTCACAGGACTATGATAGAGCTAGTCCAATAAAGGACTCCCTTCTATATACCTCAGACGGATAAGGATCATCAACACTTAATGCTTCTGTCTGCAGATTAACCCCTATAACCTGAATCACTTGAATAGGTAGAGCCCTCTTTCAGATATGTACGTTTTTTAGCAAGATTCACAAATTCAATGAACACTTATTTATAGGCCTAGGTATTGTCACTCTTACGTGGATATTCACTGCACAGTCTGAATTAAAATGGATCCCTGATGAGAACTCTTTTAAACAAACTTGATTAAAAATGCATTTGGGACAGAGTATGAGAATTATGATGGTTATTGTAATCTGAACAGTATTGATGGAGAATGACAATGAGTGATCTTTGCTTTTCCACCGCTACCAGATAATGAAATATGTTATTGCAGAAGGATGCTCTGCCAAAGTCGAGGTATAATAACTCTAACTTGGGCTCATGCTGCTTTGGGTTTTGAAGAATGCTGAGACTCAACTTTCCCAAAGTTAAGCATTCTAAAGATGTGGAAAACAGTGTTTCCTGACAGCAACTGACACTGGTGAGGATGTGGCACACAAAGTTCCTGATAAAGGAACCAACAAGTGATTGAACTGATAACTTATCTAAAGCTGCTGAGCTAAAGGCTGCTGAGCTGGCATGGATAACCTAGAAACCTTTGACTGACAATCAATCACTTTATACTCTAAGAGCCCAGTCCCACTTTTTAAGAGCAGGATTTTCTAACACACTCCTTCTGGATGTGTGTGTGGAGGTTCCTCCCTTCAGTGGGGGTGGCCCTCAAGGTTCTAATTTTATTCTCCATTTCCATTTCTATCATAGAAAAAGGATGAGTGAAAGAGATTTGTCAGCAGTCACTGGTATGGGTGAGTAACCTCAATCTCTATCTAGTAATTATTAAGCTAGCTTTGAAATTATTGATTTCTTATTGATTTAATAAATAGGGAATATGCTATGATTTATATTATTTAATAAATANTATAAAATATGAAGTCATATAAGGGATCAACTACACCTATATAGTCCTTTAGACACAAATAATTGGAAAAGCCTGGGTCTCAAATTGGCTCCAGCCATAACTAGACCCTTCTCTGAGAAGTAGATTAGCAAGCAATGAGGTTCTTTCTGAACCTCATAACTCAATGGAACCGCTTGCCTGATAAACTTCGCCTGAAATTTCTATTCTGTCTTCAATACTTATGAAGAGGAAAAACATGATCGTGTTTCCATGAGAATGGTGGGATTTTTTTGGCACTATCTATGAGGAGTGCATATCTTCCAAAAGCCCTAGCATAGAGCATACTCAGTGGAAGTTCTATGTTCAGAGTATCTCGAAGTTTCTCTTAAGCCATTAAGCATGTTATCAATCTCCCTAGAGAAGAATAACTGGTGGTGAGGAACTTAAAAAAACTTAGAAATAATATGAGAGCATTAATTTCCTTAATTTACAGTTTTATGATGCAATTTCTCACTCAAAGGAAAGTTCCACTCTTTGAGGTGAAATGTTTAAAGATGTCTGCACAACTGCAATAAAAATATTCAAGGTGATGAAAGACCAAGAACATGATGAGGTTATTGTAATTATGGCAGAGCTTGCAGGTACAAACCATCTGGCAGAACTGTTAATTTCGTAGCAGCATATTCTCAGTGTGCTAACTTTCTCAAAAGCTTTGAAAGTCAGTATCCATTTATATTCTGAGCCACTGTTTTCAAAGGTCACTCTCCAAAGTGTTCACACAAAGACAGAGAGAGTAGAAAAAGCCTGGATGTTTATTCACATATTACTGACACATAAAAGGCAATTCTGAAGTTAACTGGGAGAAGAAATGTGCACAACTATTCAACAATCTGTTAAGAAATATTGCGCTGCAGCTCTTGAAGATGCCTTCAGACATACTGATGGGGCAGTAGTATTTTATTCTGGAATTATTAAAATCATCTTTTCCTTAATATGGATAGTTATTTTTAATTATAACCATTTAGTTTGACTATTTGATGATATATACACTATATATTTGCTTTCTAGCAGTGGTTGAAAATTTTTCAGAGGAGGAATGTTCTGTCATATATTTCTAATTTGAAATACTCTACTAATTCTGAGGAAATGCTGTAATTACTATCAATTAATTTCTGGCTTCCCAAAGCATGCTCTCTCTACAGACCACATAGCTCTCCAGAGAGAGCCTGAATAACAGTGTAGCTAAGAACAAACTAGAAACTATTTCTGTTTCCTTTAAATAAGGGTTCTTTAAATTTATTTTTATCCAATAGTAATTCAATTTTCACTTCTTATGTGAGAAATAAGAATCAGATAAAAGATATCAATTACTTTTTGTTGGAAAAAAAATTTTCCTTTTGCAGAAATCTCTGCTGATACCAAAGAATTTTGTACTATATGGTCAAAGCTGAGCAGATTTTTAAATATTTCCATTTGGGGACTTTATATTTGGTATAAAGTTTGCATTGGGCAAGCACATAGACAAATTCAATGAAAGGTTTTTGCAGGGTTTCTAGGGGGGTTTATATCCAGTTTAACAAGGGGGATTGTATATGTAATTATTTGTTTGTTTCTTTCTTTCTTCTTGATCTAACCTATTTAGTGCCTTCAGGCATTCATGAAGAACAGTACTTTCATCTTTGACATAATGTGAATATTTCACCCAGAGATATTTCAAGCATCCAAAAAAAGTTTATTAAAAAACCTCAGTAAATACAGATATTTGCAATTTGCAAACTCAGTGATTCAAAGATATATCAACTGGTACTCTGAATGCAGAGAAGAAAAAGAAAAAAAAAATCTTCACTTTTAATGTGCACAAATGACAATCCAATATCCATATCTGAAAAGCTCATATGTAGTGAAAAATGTTAAGAAGAATCAGTCGAAAAAATAACTGATATTTTTTTTTAAACAGAAATATTATATTCTGCAGTATCCACAATACATTCTACACTTAAGCAAAATTTTAAAAGTTAATTTCAAGCTAAATGTTTCAATTAACATCAGAATAAGGTTTTGGAAGAAATCCATTGAAACATATTTTTCACCTTTGCTAGGACAGCTTTGTATTCATGCTCAATGAGGAAGTGTCTGAGATTCAGACTGAAAGATTTCTGACTAGGAAAGCTTATAGGAATGAGAAAGAGAAGCAAACGGTATACATAATGAACAAATGAAGGATTGGATGTATAAAGAATAGACCGCAAATACCATCATACCATCTTGGATTAAAAGTACATGTTTCCTTGGTAGAGTAAACCATAAACAAAAATGAATGCAAAATGAAAGAAAATAAGGATGGACAGAAGTATAAGAGAAAAAACAATGTGTGTGGAAAAATCTGAAGGAAAAAAACTGAAAAATAAAATATTAAATATGACAGATAAAGTGCACGTAGAATTCCAATAATTTTTCTAACTGGCCAAAAGACATGTATTTTCTGCTGTTGGATGTATATATCTGAGCTAGAACCATTTTTGCAGATTTTCTCAGGTCATCCATCCTTTTGTCTACACATGTGACCAGTCATAGTCCAGAGCTGTTAGGAGTAGACTCCGACACTAGTTTTCTCCATAGCGTTTACTTTGTAATATATGGTGTATGGTGTATTAAAAATCTGCAGCTGGAAAATCTATGGGAGTTATAACTAACAGAGATAATCAACCAGAATAAAAACTTAATAGTTTAAAATGCCATTTAATGCCGTTTAAAGTGCTTTGACCATATTCATTCTCAGCTAAACTCTGATTTTTCAACATATATTCAGTTTAACAGAGTATTACTTCAGGAAAGTCTGTTTTGTAAGAGGTAGTTCAAACCTATATGTTTGAGCTTGATTTATGGTATTGCAGGTTGATACTACTGGACCTGCAGTGTCCTCTATTGATGCAAAGGATGCTTAGAAATTGAAGTGGTTAACTCCAACTAAGAGCCAACAAGATCTCATGACAGAAAGTGTGGGAAAGCAGAAGAAATCTGCCTGTGTATATGTGAGAGTAGAATGACGGTTATCCAAAAAGAGAAAACATGAAAAGATAGAGTTAAGGTAACAGCATTAAATATTTCATTACACTTTTGATTAAAAAGCAACTGTACTCCTGCAATCAAGACAGCTGATTGACAGAGAAATTTGCCAGCACTGTTTGGCCATGCTAAAGAGCCATGAAGGTTATATCTATGCAAACAGGAGGATGATGAGGATAGATGTATGAATGTTTATAGACAGACCTGGCCAACCCAACTAGCTTTGACCCAGTGTTGGTGAAGCAGCAGTGGTTGTCACAAAGGCAGGCAGTGCCGGTGAATGAGTGAGAACATGGCTAGTTTTTCCTCAAGGAGGATTTTTTTAAAAAGATATTGGAAATCACTACCTGTAAAGATAGGTGTCTATCCAGGCCAGATGCAATTTGATTGCCTTTTGATTATGAGTATTCTTACCATCTATGCAAAATCAAGCTATTGTAAAAAAGTCATGAATTCAGAAGTGTCTTAAGAATACCTTTTATGACATGACTTGAACAAGTCCCCCTTGTTTTGGGCAACTTAGGTATTGCAAAACAAACACCAAAACAACAATATTGTGATGGAATTCCAAAATTTTCCAGCCATCAAAGTGAAGCACTTTGATAGATTTGAAACCTAATCAACTAAACCAGGCTTTTGGGGAAGGAAATAAAACAAAACAAAAAAACAAGATAAAACAAAAAACATAGAAGAACAACCAAAAACAAAAACAAAAACAAAAAAAAAACCAAACAAACAAANAACTGTTTCTTAAAGTTTGGAAAGAATTTTTGTAAAGTTGTTCAAGTAGAAAAATATGAAGGGGTCATGAGCACTTTGCAGAAAATGTTTCTGGGAGCTGTAAAACACCAGTTAAATTAATTTTCTGCCGGAAATGAAAGAGAAACTTCATAGGTTCAAAGTGTTGGCATTTGTCTTCCCTAGTCACTGTTGTGCCTGATGGAGCCCAGTTTTCCTTGGGATGGCTGAACACCTGCCTGTCCATG
>WEIV01023382.1:42428-66652 GCA_013390005.1 Calyptomena viridis
AACAAACAAAAAGCAAACCAAAAAAGCAAATCCAACAACAACCAAAAAACCTCTCTACCTGTGTGATGAAAAATGGTTCGACTGTTGTAGCATCCTATGCCAGTAATAACCAAACCGAAGATTAATCTGCAAAGAAAGCAACACATACCCTGCATTCAGGAAGAGAACAGGACAAAGCAGTGGATTTCTGTAAAAGTACACTCACAGCATAAATTGGATGAAATTCTTTCTTTCTGGCTTACAAAGATAATCTTCCAGNTTCTTTCTTTTACCCTTCTGTTTGTCTTCCCAATCACATGGGGGAAGTGAATGAGTGGCTGTGTGGGGCTTAGTTGGTGGCTGGGGTTAAGGGATGACACACGCATACTGTGTGCAAGCATCCTAGCTATGCAGAAAAACACTGAACATCTGCCTGTAGTCCCTTTTGTCCTTATGTGTAACAAAGGCACCTTGTTACTTTTGGAAATCATTGGAGAAATAATAACTTCTGAAAATTGCTGCAAAACTTCAATATAAACTGAAAAGGAATAACATTGTTAGATCTATAGTCTGTGTTTGAAATCACTGACATACAAAGCAAGAAAAGTTATTTTGTCATGAATTGTACATACACATTTGATAGCATATTACTTTTTCAGAAAACTGAAGCTGGATGGAATTGCTGAAAATATTCTAAAAATGATACAAAATCTCTGTGAAAATTCTCATGAAAAAAACCATGAACAAAGTAATTGGTTTAACTTGAGGATGAGTATAAAACAAGGTTGTCAATTCCACTGGCCCTCTTTAAGTTTTATGAAGGAATTTTAAGAAAAGCCCAGAAACTAAGAAAAAAAATTTTATCATTTTCAGATAGAAAGAATAACCATAATTTCTTGATAGGTGATGTTTCCCTGAGTGGACATTGCACAGAAATTTCAGCAAAAGACATAATAATCAAGTCTAAAGGTATGTGAAAGTACAAAAAAGGAAAAACACTCTTAAAATGGGTGCACCTGAGTGCAAAGATGTGATGGAGTATGCTGAGCTGTTTGAATCCAATGCCAAATGACATGATCATGAGGGATGCTAATCATTATGAGAGATGTAACTCTTAGCTGTTGCTCTTTGGAAAATCTGCAACATTTGAGACAAACATATACCACCATAACATCTTGTGCAAAAGGAAAGAAACCCTTTATCTCTGGCATATTTGGACAGGTATAGAGATGTGAACAGTAAGACACCAAGTGTCAAGCAATTTTGTGCCTTAGTGTATCATTATTCTCAGACATTATAAAATCTATGCCATACTTTTTTAGTTCATCACTCTCTCAAAGTTGTTGTGGAATTGAGTGATGCTTTATATACAGGTACTGAAAAACTTGCAGAAAATCATTTTTATCAACTATGTAAATTTTAGTTGAACAATTTAAATTTTAAAAGGATTTGTGACTACTGAGATAATGTATTCAGACTACCTTTGCCCATGGATGAATATTATTTATGCTATACTGTATTTTCATATACTCTTTGATTTGTGAAGTTAAACATTTATGTCATTTATTGATATAATTATTCTATGTCTTTGGAGAATTAGTGAGCACTGATCAATAGTTTGGAGGTTAATCAGTACTTTGCTTCTTGACTCCAGTTAAATTTAGTTCAATTAAATAGAAATTATGCTAATTACTGTCCTGATTGAGCAGTGGTTATTACCATATTACCATTCACTACCAGAAAGCTAAATCAGTTCCCCCAGAGACAATTCAATAAAGCAGTTAGTGACATAGCATCCCCCAATTAAAGTCTATATTGTGATAACATATTTACATAGAAACTTTCATGCTGATACAAATTAGAAACATGTATTATTTTTAAGACAAGACAGGATATAGTCAAGACATATATGAATGCGCACCAGTGTAAAGATGTAAAAATGTATAAATTGACCGTAAAGCAAATTCCAATTGCACTCATTAACAAAAAGACCTTGTATTTTCAAGACTCAGTTGAATAATGTATGAAAAAACCTGTGCTCACCTTGGGGGGAAAATTGAGAAACTACATTTTCTGAAAAAAGTTAAGCATTTAGAAACATGTTTGCCATGTTTTTCACATACAGACTCTGTTTTATCTCTTTTCCTCTGTTTTCCGTTATTCCTTCTGTCTGTTGAGGGACCAAGGGTGGATGTAGGTGTAGGGATCAAATATGTGTATGAAGAGTCATTTGTACTACATTTTTAACTAAATAGGGGAACAATTCAATACTTCTTAATAAGTTAAAAAATTAACTTTTTAAATTAAAAAATAAAACATAAAAAAGCATAAAGAAGTGCCACATTAAAAAATCTAGTTATTTAATAATTGTATTTGTTGAATTATTTATTTCATTTTGCTGCTTTTTTCCCCACACCTGCCTCTTCTGAAGGAAATCCAAGCATCTCTAATAGCTAACAATGACAAAGGAACAACACTTTAGGTTTTCAGTCTGGGTATAAACATTAAGTAATTAATCCTTGTGTGACTGTCTCTACTCTCTTCAGTTAGAAGTGTACACTTATTCAATGTGTTTGCATTTGTCAGATCATCTGGTGAATACAGCTCTGCTTATCCAAATATATATGGATAAAGTGAGATTCATTTCTCAGTTCAGCATAAAGCCTATACATAAGAAGATAAAAATATTGTTATTATTTTTCCTATGATATGTCTCTCAAAAATTTTTCTTTCTCCTCCACTTTCCTCACAGTAAGACTTTTTATCTTTCAATATTTATGAAATACGTGTTACATAAGAATACTGCACTGATATGTGGGTGAGGGGGATGTTGAGTTTGGAGGGAGTGGAGTTAAATTATTTTAAATCTTTCACAGGCAATATTATCTTTTGCAATGTTTGTTATTTGAGGTTCAGATTCAACATAACTTGCCAGACAATAAATTGCAATGAAAGTTATCTGAATTTACAAGTTTTGATTCTTATGGGTAGATAAAGAGGTAGATGTGTTCCCTTTGCCAGCCTCCTTCCCATACCTTTACTTCAGAGTTAAAGAAATCATGAAAAACAGAGAAATAAGATATAAATTCAAATCTTAAAAACACCTTCCCCCATTCCTCCCTGCTTCCCAGGCTTAACTTTACTCCCAATTTTCTCTATTTCTTACCACTCAGTGGTGCAGTAGGACAGGAAATTGGGGTTGTGGTCAGTTCATCGCATGTCTACCACTCCTTTCTCCTTGGGAGAAGACTCCTCATACTCTTCGCCTGCTCCAGCATGGGATCCCTCCCATAGGAGATAGAAACAATGATGTTGATTTTGATTTGCTAGGGTGATGTATGTAAACATCTTTCAGGCTTTGCAAACACAAAGGTGAACCAAAGAGAAGAACAGGTAATTGGTTGCTATTCCACTAAGAGTGCAAGTGTACTTTTTTAAGTTCTGTAAATACTTAAATCACACTAATATTCATTTTGTACAAATCCTTTGCAGTGGGATGGAATATGAAATGTATAATACTATTCTGAGAAAAGTCAATGTTTGGATTTATACAGAAATATTTTCTAATTTTTTTCTCCATTTCCATTTTTATCACAGAATCACAGAGTCAGTTAGGTTGGAAAAGACCTTTGAGATCATCAAGTCCAACCTTTGATCTAACACCACCTCGTCAACTAGACCATTGCACTAAATGCCTCATCCAGTCTCTTCTTAAATACCTCCAGGGATGGTGACTGCACCACTTCCCTGGGCAGCCCATTCCAATGCCCAATCACTCTCTCTGTAAAGAACTTCTTCCTAATGTCTAACCTAAACCTCTCATGGCACAGCTTAAGATTGTGCCCTCTTGTCCTACTGTTGGTTGCCTGGGAGAAGAGACCAATACTTACTTCACTACAACCTCCTCTCAGGTACTTGTAGAGAGTGATAAGGTCTCCCCTGAGCCTACTCTTCTCCAGGCTAACCAACCCCAGCTTCCCCAGCTGCTCCTCATAGAACTTGTGCTCCAATCCCTTCACCAGCCTCGTTGATCTTCTTTGGACACGCCTCAGTACCTCAACATCTGTTCTAAACTGAGAGTCCCAGAACTGGACACAGCACTCGAGGTGTGGCCTTACCAGTGCTGAGTACAGGGGAACAATCACTTCTCTGGTCATGCTGGTCACACTATTCCTGACACAGGCCAGGATTCAATTGGCCTTCTTGGCCACCTGGGCACACTGCTGGCTCATGTCCAGTAGGCCGTCAACCAGTACCCCCACGTCTCTTTCTGCCTGGCCACTGTTCAGCCACTCTGTCCTCAGCCTGTAAAGCTGCAGAGGGTTATCGCAGCCAAAGTGTAGACCCAGCACATGTCCTGTTGAATCTCATACCACTGGATTCAGTCCATCTATCCAGCCTGTCCAGGTCCCTCTGCAGAGCTCTCGTACCCTCCAGCAGATGGACACTCTCCCCCAACTTATCCACCGTGTTTTCTACACATTTTTGTTTAAATTTCCAATGTTCATGAAGTATTTTTGATTTTTAATATATTTTAATTTCAGATTTTCTAAATTATCCTGCTGGCTTGTCCAGAGTAAAGAGACAAACACCCATTACAAAGCAATCCAAAAGCAGAGAGAATCCTTGCCAAGAGACATCTCTGCTCTTTTTGGAAATGATCATAAAGGTGGCCCAAGACTCAAAGCAGATATACCAGTTTGGAATCTCATTTTTTAGTCTTTCTGTTTAAGATACACATGTTTGAAGTTCAGTTAATGAAGCAGAGATGAGTTTGTTGTAGTGAAAATCTCAGCTCTTCTGTCAGAAAGTATATAAAACAACAAAGAAGACAAAATAAACCCATGTCTTCCTCTATTCTCACAAAGTTCTATTGGAAATCAGATTCACAATGAAACTTTCATTCACCTCCCTGACATCAGCTATTGTTTCCTGATAGACTTACAGAAGAGTAAATATATGATGACAAATATACTCATCATGCTCCCCATAGATTGGCCTAATTTGGGTTTAGTCAAATAAACCAGACTCTCAGTACAGCAGACTGTCTTTGTCAACCATGAGGTGGTGATGATTGGTCTTGGGTTGCTGGTCATCACTTTTAATTTGACAGCATTGGCAAAATGCAGACCTCCAGCCACTCTGCCATACTAGTTTTAGACAAACTGACTGGGTTGGACCTTGCCTGTCAGATTTCTTAGAATTTGCCTTCATCCGAATAAAACCAGAAGATTATTGGCTCGGTTTCCTTTTGTTAAAATAAAAATATATATATGGGAAGAGTTACAGTTATGTATAGACAAAGAGATGGAGTGCTTAATTTGGGGAATGTATTCATGTTGAGAAATGAGCAAGACAGGCTTGTTGGATAGGAATAATAAATGCAGACTCTCGAAAGATTTTCTAAATTCACATAAACTTATAATAAGCATTGGTACTTTTAGATGCTTAATTTTATCACAAGCAAACTGAACCTTTGGAGTTGCACAGACCACTAACTGTAGTCAGGTGTCTTCTCTGATGCTTAGAACATTTAATTAATTATTGTTAACCTGCTGGATCTTAATGAAGTTATAAGAAAAATATGTGTTTTTAATGTACCACACACCCCTGTGGCATTGCTCTAGCGAATAAGTCTTTTTACTGGCAAGATTTACTTTCTTGAGCAACTGAAATTATTTTCTGGCTTCTGAAATGATTTTTCAATCCTATTGACACCCATTTTGTCTATTTAGAGTAAGCTTAGCTTTTATAACTAGAAATACTCATGGCTAATAAAATTATGTTAAGATAGTACTTTATAAAAAGTAAACAAAAAATGAATAGAATAGGAGCTTTTTAGCATAAAGCTGTGTAATTAAAAGTTATTTTGAATGCTTGTTCTTTTGATACATTATTGTTCTTATATTGGAATCAATATAAATACTTTACTGTTGTTCATCATGCGAGCAAATAGGTGATGGAGAACATACATATTTTTATATGCATGTGTCCAAGCTCTTGGCAGAGTATATGGAATTATCACACAACATTTGCTGATTATGATGGTTGAGATGCATAACTATTTATTCTAATTTAATAATTCACTTATTTACTGAGCAAACGTAACAAATATAGACAAATTATCCAACAACGTTGAGCAAGTAGATATGGCAGACTTGTTTTGCCCCTTCTCAATGGTGTATTGTCTTTCATTGTTAGTCTGTAAGGGTTTTAAAATTCTTCAAGGGCTTCTCAACAGTATTCCTATATAGAGGAGAAATCCATATTGGCAGGAGACTGATTAAGACATTCTTCAGTCTAGAGGTTATGAATAGGAAGAACTGCTGAGATAAATTGGTAGAGCTGATGGTGATGTTCTGATTTATGTAGGGACTGCAGCAGACTTCAGAGTCTCTAGTCTCACAGAGAACAAAAATAAGGCTTCTGCCTATCTATTTTCTGTTTCTATGTTAGCTTTTCTTTCCTGTCTTTTTTTTTTCTTTTGTTTCCCAGACATTCTAAATCTGTGGGTATAAATACCAAAAATGTAATTGAAAAAAATTACAAGTCATTTTACTTCCTAGAATAACATATACTATCACCATCTTCAAGGCTATGGCTAGCTCCAAAAGTAAGTAATTATAAGTCACTCATATGCCTTAGGTGCATCTCTATTTTGTATAGCAAAGGCTTTAATTTCTGCATAAAGTGATAGTTAACTGTTTTCTCAAGTAGAATATTGAATTATATCGTGCCTTTAAATGCATATTTAATTTCAAGAACATCTCAAATCTATTAAGCATATGCTTATCTTCCATTAACTTTAAGCTAAGCTCATCACATGGTTATAGTTTGTTGCAATATTTATAAGGTTTCAGCAAAATCCTACTGAACTGAATGAGCACCTCCAAGAAATGTCTCCAAATGCAAACTTTCAATAAGAAAAAAGATATATAAAAAAGCAGATTATTCAATCTAATTGCTCCTTAGATTATGCCAGGCACATAGCTTACTTGTGAACGACAGCACCATGAGCCTTCACAGTGCTTAAAAAGCTGTAGATTTTACCATTTTGAGTTATAAGCATTTTGAAAAGTCATTGTACTTACTCTGTCTGTGGCATTAGACCTTTTTGAGGTAACAGATGGGAACCGCAATTTTTGAGCTTTTTATATTTCAGCTAACATTGTGTGACATAATTTTTTAAACTTTAAGGCTGGAAAAAAAGGGTACTTGTGCCAGATTTTGGGAACAATAATCTGCCTTTAGTAATTTTGTGCTGTTGTAGCAACACAAGCCTTTTGCTCTCTAAAAGCAGCAAAATGAAGAAGTCTCCTGTTCACATTTCTCCATCGTTTTGAGAAATCTGGGACAATTTTTGAAATCAATGCTGTAACAATGAGGAACATCTGTCAGCTAAAGCATCATTTTAACTATTCACACTAAAATTAAAGGGTCAGCAAAATATCATCTCTGCTTGAAAATATTAAAGATATTAGTTAATACATTCCCAGGCTATGGTATTTTGAAGTTATATAGACTACTCCTCTGAAATATTTGGCAAAGGTTTCAGAAAAAAAAAAAAGAAATCATACATAAAGTACCTGGTAAACACATCTTTAAGGTGAGCAAGGTTTTCATTGCTTCTGTATTTTGTATTTATTTTCATTTGCATAAAATAAACATCAGAGCCAGATGACAATGGTACACTTTTGCACATTTTTTTCCCAAAGTAATTTCCACTCCAAAAATAGAGTACTGGGGACCAGGGAATTCCTGAGGGCTGAAAGCAGAGAGGGGACCCCCAGAGCAGTTGCAGCCCTGGCTATTGGGCAGCTGCTTGGGGATGGGGATAGACCTGTTGTAAAAAGGAGTAAGAGTCCCATTTTCTGCTTGGAAGAAGTAAACTAATCTGATTTAATATTGCAGACCACACTAATGGGTGGAGTGGTTCCTAAAGCTAAATGCAGATAGCTTGGATGCCTACTATTTAATCAGAACATATCTCTCACAAGTCAGTTTCTGCCTAGCACATATCAACAAAATATCATAGATCAGAAACTTCCTCAGCAACCATTCCGTAAAGGAAAGCTTGACATCCATAAATAGATTTCCTTCTTAATATTTTTTTTTAAAATGCATTCAAGTCCACAGAGGTTATTAACCTGTTAGAAAAATCAAACTTTTTATAAGCGCAAGGCTATTCCAGTGTCTATACATTGAGAGTCTTTAAGCTTTAATAGTTCAATGCATTTGTTATACAAATTACAGTACTTTAAGATTGTATAAAAGGATATGCTAACTGACAATTTGAGATGGGAATTCAGTGGTATTCCAGTCTTGGAATTTACAGTCTTGGAAAATACCATGATCCTAATACACTAAGCCATTATAAGACTTATTTGAGTCAATGATATAGAACTGACTAACAGGTTAAGAGGTTCTTATAAAAAGGAAGGTGACAGAGAACCATAAATGTTCATCCAAATTCATTAAAATGGCTTTGAAAACTTGAATTTAAAACGTTTAATCATAAAACCTAAAAATCTTCATCCACTGAGAAATGTGAAAGGGAGTTATGAGGTTGGTAATATTTGATATGCTCAGGGTACCCCAAAACATGTACACCATGTAGCCTGCCACTTATGGATTCATTAAAATTGTTTTATTAGAAAAATATCCCTATTGATTCAATAGCTCATTAATTCAGTTTCTGACAGTCAGTGGAAACTACACTAGCACAATTGCAACTGAGTTGTATATATGTGATATTGAAATGTTACTGAAATATTACTTCATCAAATGCCAAAATATACAAGTGCCACATTGCACTGCTGTAAAAGCTGAACTGATTCTGGATACTGTTTGATGGGTCCTTACTTGTTCTGTTATTACTCTGAAAGCAAAGCAAACAAAATCGGAATGCAGATTATGTAGCTGAAGTAAGAATGCAGATATGCCTAACATTAGTTAGGACCAAAACCTGACTGTGGGATAGCTGGTGCCTACTAGTGACTTATGACAAGCGGATGTGGATTTTGGATGTTTTATTTATCTTTTTATATTATATATTGTGAGAGTAATTCTCTCCCCTTTTGTTCCCATGCTCTTTATTCCTCTTTGCTCTTTTTCCCTTTCTAATTGTGAACCTCTTGGATGTGTTTCATGAACAGAATGTGTATGTCAAATCACAAAGCATGTTGATTTGGGATTGGATAGCACTACTGTTGGCAAGGTGTGTTGCCCCAACAGAATGGAACAAGTCCAATCACCAAATGATTATTAAGCATCTCTGAAGAAAAATCCCACCTTTATATAGATTAATAAGTGCGGAAATAGATGATTAAAATCAAGATGAGGGTGAAGTATGCTTGTTTTAGTTTGACAGCCCCAATATTTGAATATACATATCTGACTAAAGCGTGCCCAAATATTTTTCCCTTTGGAGTCTATTTAGCTCTGGTGAAGCCACCTCCGGAGTGCTGTGTCCAGTTCTGCACTCCCCAGTGCAAAAGAGACATGGAACTGGGACAACAAGGATGATTAAAGAACCAGAGCATCTCTCTTACAAGGAAAAACTGATGGAGCTGGGTCTTTTCAGTCTGGACCTCTCAGAGAGAACTGAGAGATGATCTCATCAATGCCTATAAGTATTTGAAGCAAGGGTGTCAAAGGGATAGAGCCAGGCTCTTCTTGAGCCTGGAACAATAGAACAAGAGGCAATGGGCAGAAACTGACGCATAGAAAGTTCCACCTGAATACGAGAAAGGACTTCTTTACTGTGAAAGTGACCATGCACTGGAACAGATTGCCCAGAGTGGTTGTGGAGTCTCCCTTACTGCAGATAATCAAGAAACACCTGGAGACACAATCCTGTGCAAAGTGCTCCAGGATGACCTTGACTGAGCAGGGAAGATAGATGACAAGAGCCACTGTGGTCCCTCCCAACATCGCCCATCATGTTATTCTGTGATCCTGTCTCCATACCTGGCAATGCCACAGTACAGACACTGCTCCTCTTAAGATTCCCCAGGAGACCTGTGGCTGCCTCTGTTCTGAGGGATCTGTCCAAACTACAGTCATTTCAGCCTATTAAAATGTAAATTAGGGATAATTTAATCCTATTCTATAAGTAGGAAAACCACTGAAACTGGCATCACAGCCTAACAGTTGAAGGTAAAACATCACCAAAAAATGAGAAGCAGAATAATATATTCAAATGTAGGTTAGTTTCTGACTTTTAAACGAAAGCATTTTGCCAATAACTATGGTGACGTGTTCCCGGTCGCTGCCAAGGTTCCCCACAGCCCAGCTAATGTTCTGCAGCAGCGACTGTTGGCGTCAGGGAAAACATCGCCCCAATGCTTGAAAGGGAAGGCGGCGTTTAAGAACAGACCCCCTGGTCCGCCTTTGGCAGGATTAGTCCCAGAAAAATGAGTCACTCACACATGTTCAGTAGATAAAGGAAGCGGGGGGACTTCACTGGGTGCTGTCATCCGACTTTATTAGAACTAGGAGGCAATCGCTCCTCCAGTCAGGGGAGCATGCCCAGAAAAGTGAAGAACAATAGAGAGCATGAACTTATAACTGGCAATGGTTACCTGGGAATGGACCAGTGGGAGCTGTACATCTAGGAGTTTTATATGATTTGCTAGCAAAATTTGGCTCTTATCTGCACTCTTAAAAGTCATATTATATTCTCTGAGTATATATCTCTGAGAAGGTTTATATCCCAAATTATGAGAAAGATGAAGAGAAAAAAGAGAGATTTTTCACTGGTTATGTTCCCAGCCTGTCCTTACCCATAAAAGGATTCATAAGATTAAATTAGCTCTATGAACTACCTAGAACTTAAAAAATTATCTGTGCTATTCAAAAAACACATTATAGCTCTATATCTGATATAAAAAGCTTCATAGAGAAGGAAAATTAAACTTCTGAATTCAACTTCTCTTTTTTTTCTTTTTTTTTTCCCTCCTACAACTTGGAATAAAACACAAATATTTCAAATCTCTTTAGAAAAATATGTGTAAGTCCAGCACCCAAAGCCCTAGCAGATCTCATCAAGATAGTCACATTCTTGAAGCCCGTGTTCCTGAGTAGTCCCTTGAGCAGTAAAACATTAATTCACAAGAGACTTTGAAACTGCGTGGGATTTCCTTTAAAGTTCTGTGAAACTGAACACATCTGGTTTATTGAATTGACAAATGCCAAAAAGGAAAATGGTGCTTGCTCCTTTAAATGACAAAAGAAAACCAGAAAGTTCATTGAAGCCAACAGAAAGATGTGAAAATATTGTCTATAAGTGTTTGTCACATGTGGCTTTGGTATTTGTAAATTCCTACTGTGGGTCTTTGTCTTTAACCATATCCATGAGGCAAAATATTAACATAGAAATAAATTATATAAAGACGTTCTTGTGTAATTTCCATTCAAATTACGTGGAACTCTGATTGCCCCGGAATATTTGTCTGGTGAGAAAAAAAACACCCTCATTTATGATTTTATGACTTCAAGTCCAACAAATTGCAGAGTGATTCATTACAAAGCTAGATGTGGTCTTCAACTGAAAAGCTCTTAAAATTTATTGAAGGAACCATTCTACCACGTATGTCAAGAGAATAAAAACAAGTTTCTAATCTATACTGGTGTTTTGGATACAACTACAGCACACAGATTCAGTGGCTTTGTTCACCCTGGAATTCCTGTAGAACAGTCCTTTGCAGAGAAAATGTTATACCTAGTTCTTTTTTCCATGTGGTTTTGTTTGGTTGGTTTGGTTTTGGTTTTGGGGTTTTGGGCAGAGGGTGTTTTCACAAGAGGATGGGGATTGGATTTGCTGGGGAAGAAGAGGCTTGTTGTTAGGTGGTTATTTTTTTCTCTTTTTCCCCCTGCTCTCATGGAGATTAGTAATTTTATCCAGTACTGAACCACTGAACAGGAATTGAACCTTACATGCATAGTAGTAAATAAATTAAAAAATAAATGCACACACAGGTAATAAAAACTAGTTTCACTGTTTTGTGAAGCTTCTACTACACCAGGAGTGTAAGTAAATATAATTTTGGTGTCCTTATCTACATATTACACACAAGTTGAGGGTTTGTCAATATTCTTCTAGGCTCTTTTGAATGTTTATCAGTCAACACTGTCAGCTGTGACAGGATGACTGCTCACTGAATAACAAATGCAGCAACACAAAGCTGTCATTCAACAAGTTATTACTTTGAAACGATGATTTTTTTAAGATAAGTTTTCAACATATATTTAAATCAGACTTTCCACCATCTCTGAGTTCTAGGAGGATGTAAAATACTTTGATGCAAATTGTACCTGTAAGCAGTACATGTAATATTACTCCTTCTGTGTAAGTGGATCTTTGTATTGAAAAGGCATTTGATTGTTTGATTATTATCAAGGTGTTATATATATTACTGTGTATACTAATGCTTATAATTAATAAAATTTAAATATTTTTGAGGAAAAGTCATGCAGAATGTAATAGCATTCTTTGATTAATATTTTTTAATATATCTATAAAAAATCCAATTTGATTTTTATTAAACAGAAAACCTGCACAACACTGAATGAATAGGATGTCAAGGTTAGAGGTGAATAATTTCTCTGGGACTTGGAAACGCTTACTTCACAATAACTTAGGAGCTGAATGAGAGTGCAGGAGGAAGAAAATGCTTACTCTACAGAATTACAGATGTGCATTTAGAATAGAACTGTTTCTATACCATTATACATTTTTGCATCTGAAGTAGTCTTTGTTTCTGTGAATTCTCCATTGCTGAGAGGGTGAATGAAAATAACTCAAGAGCTTGAGATAAACCATTTTTGCTTTAAAGAAAACCCTGATCACATTAAAAGGTTTTCAAATCCTCCCACAGCAAATAAAATGTAAAGATAGGATGTATGTAGTGCAGAATATATCTGACTGTTAAAAAAGGAACTGTTTATGTTAATTACAAGATACACTTTTCAAGCATATCTTGAAGATGCAATTCCATTAAACAGATAGGATTAATTAATTGATTACATTAATTTGGGAAGATACCTGAAATGTTTCTTATATACTTTAATTTTCTTTTTCATCATTTATTCTTGAAATAATGTATTTTAATGGTAATAACTGAGATAATCCAGTTCCTTTTCTCTTACCTGAAGAATCTATTTATAAAATATAAAAAAAAAAAGCAGTTTCAGGGACTGATAAAAGAAATTACTAAAGACTTCTAGAGAGTGAGAGAAACTAATATTTTAAGACATATAGAAGAATTATAGTATATAAAATATTCCATATAGTTAATGACATTTTATAATATTTATCTAATTTAGCAAATTATAATAATATTTTTTTTTGTTAGTATTTCAAAACCATTTCTGTTTTTTTTTCTATCAGTAGTGCTTTTTCTGCAATTTTTAGTCTCACTATTTTGCTTGGTTCAAATTTTTATTGTTGCTGTTCTTAAAGGCTACCCTTACAATATTTTTCATGGGTGCTCATGATGCTGGAACTCTTTCAAATGAATACAGGATAAAGACAACACAAAAGGATGAATATACCTTTAAAGAAAATTCATTAATATTGTGAATAAATACCCAGGCAAATAACTTTATAGCATTTGCTCAACTCTAGTATTGTTTAATTACACCTTGAAATCTGTAAGCATAAGTCTGCTGCTTCTCTTTAATTAGGCTTTTTCTTTTTAATCCAGCTTGTATTTTGTTAGTTGCTTCCAGACCTCTATTGTTAAAATGGCAGAGGTTTAATTATTTCTTGATTTGCATGTAAAAAGAGCGCCATTAATGACATCACAAAAAGGAAAACTTCCTTGCTCTTTAAACTAACAAAGGTTTTGTAGCCCAGTCTCCGAAAAAAAATCCTGCATCTGCTTTGTTTAGTCCTGTTTAGAATTTTTGTGCTTCCTAAACTGATGTGCCATTGCACACACTAGCAATTAAGAGGAAAACCAGGGCTGGTAGAAACCACTGATTTTGGATTAAAACCTATGAATTCCTCCAACTGTGAGCTGAGTGTTCATATTGTTTGTTGTTACAGTTATTCAGGAATAAGTTGAGTCACTTATGCAAATATCTGTGTATCGCCAAGAGTTCAGAAGATCTTTGAACAGGTGATAAACTTCTTATTTGAATTAGATTATTTGTTATTTTCCCACTTAGTCTTTTTATTATCATAAGGCATAGGAGCCATAGTCATGGACCAGTATTTTTATTGGACAGACTGTTAGAACTGCACAAACACATTACCTGAAGCCAGCACAGTCTAAATGTATGCTGAAGGGGCACAAGCAGACAGAGGAGACAAAGAGAACGAAAAGCTTACTAGGAAACTTCATTAGCAATTCATCAGGAGTGTTATTTTTCAAGTTTTTTTATTAGAATTTGCATTGAAGCAAAGAATTTTGAGACATGAAAAGTGGTTAGTCTACTTCTCAAGGCATGGTCTCCCAGCGTGAGAAACAGTGTCTGTAAGTCCTTGCAATTTAACACGTGAGCAATAGAGGCAGAAGTAGTAGCCAGTAATGAATTAAAGGTGATAATACGTAGGGTGGGACACACTGTGAAGGGCTTTGAAAGTGAGGAAAGAAGCTTGATTCCCAATTGATTCATTGGAAAGGGACAAGCAGCAAAAAGAGAGGGACTAATATCAAAGCTTAGAAAATGTTCTTCAGAACAGCATTAAGAGTGGAATGAAGTTGTATTTATCATAAGATAGCTGAGGTGATAATAGTCTAAATATTACCTGCATCTAAATTTCCAGGTCCTCAGGAATACCTGGCTCTTAAGGAGACAAGGGATATCTAAATTACATCTCCTGAAAGGCCATGAAGGGAGGGAATATAAAGGCTTGGGGGAAATATCTCTTGGAGATTGGTGGGAAGATTTATTGGGTGGTTTTTTTGTTCTTTGCTATTTTATTTTAACTGATCCAGAGAAATTTATTTGGGGTCAATTCTGCAATAAAGAGGTTCAATTTAAAGTTTGCTTTTCAAAGAATTTTTTTCATGAGCCAAATGATATTTTAATGGACAAGGTCACTAAATTAAATAAAGTTTGATTAAATAGAAGGTACATTTTCACCAGGAAACATTCCAATGAAAAATCTTTAACTAGCTTAATGTTAATATTTTTTAAGCAATCAAATATCTGGCAGGGATTATCAAAAAATATTTTTGAATGATGAAATATTTTGCATGCAAATAAGAATAAATTGATAATCAAAGAGAGGCTGTATTTCTATACTATTAGTAATGACTAAGTCATCTATATTTTAGAAAAAATTATTCAATCTGATTTTTTTGTTGTTTCTGAGTACTGCACAAAATATCAGAAAAATATACTTTGAAGAATGGTAAAATTGTAGTTTGTATCTGTGATGTCCTTACCATTTTTTTCTTCATCACAACTACTTTTCTTTTTCTTTCCCAATGTATTATAAGAGCAGCATTATAGCAAGCACATAATGGTAACTGTAACTTAACCTATAGAGAACAAATGCACAAGAAGTATGCTGTAAGTAAAATATCTCTGCATTATTTCCAAATTTGTGCTCTATCAAGGACCATAGTTAGAGACAATATCCGTAAATCTTCTTTTAAGTGAGCTTGAGTTGCTTTAGGAAATTTAGCTAAGATTATACAATAATAATAAGCGTGGACTAATGAATTCTGTAAATAGCATTGAGAGAGCAAGAAAACAACCTGAAGAAATTGTCAATCCTCTTCGCTGAAGCTTTGAGTCACAAAGCTTAGTTAATCACTAGATCCTTGCTACTGAAGTATTGGAAACAAGCACCTTTACAGTCCTAGTCTGTGACAGACTGTACTTAATTGGAAACATTTGTGGTTCTGCGGCTCATCTTTCATAGAAACATAGAATCATTTAGTTGGAAAAGACCCTTGAGATCTTCAAGTCCAACCATTAACCCAATTCTACCACCACTAAACCATGTCCCTAAACACTACATCTACATGTCTTAAATATCTCCAGGGATGGTGACTTGACTGCTTCTCTGAGCAGACTGTTCCAATGTCTGACAACCCTTTCAATGATTTTTTTTCCCCTAACACCCAATCTAAAATTCCTCTGACACAACTTGTCACCTGGGAGAAGACAACAATCTCCACCGCTCTACAACTTCTTTTCAGGTAGTTGTAGAGAGCAACAAGATTACCCTGAGCGTCTTTTTCTCCAAACTAAACACCCCCAGCTTCCTCAGCTGCTCTTCCTGAGACTCGTGTTCCAGACCCTTCACCTGCTTTGTCGCTCTTCTCTGGACACTCTCCAGAACCTCAGTGTCTTTGCAGTGAGGGGCCCAAAGCTTATGACAGGATTCAATGTGCAGCGTTGTCATGTCTAAAAGCCGAGAGCCCACACATAGATCTAAAATTTCTCAGAGAAGGGAAAAAAAACCCTCGACTTTTGTGACAAGGATTACAAGCAACTGTTTATTAACTACTTCACACAAGCAAAACAGGCTCTAACTTAGAATGTTAAGAATTTACTACAACTACTACTAAAATCAGAGCTTAAGAGTTTAAGGGTGAGCAGTTTGATAGTTGTTACAG
Source organism: Calyptomena viridis (assembly GCA_013390005.1). Classification (NCBI taxonomy): domain Eukaryota; kingdom Metazoa; phylum Chordata; class Aves; order Passeriformes; family Eurylaimidae; genus Calyptomena; species Calyptomena viridis. The sequence goes on from WEIV01023382.1 coordinate 58,988, forward strand.
ACACCTTTTTCCCCCCACCCCTCCCTTTTAAGATACTTCACCTTCCCTCAACAGCTCGGGAAGGCAGGTGTGTGTGNCAAACTCCTCACCCTCCTCTCTCTTAAGCGGCTATGATGTTCTGTGCAGCTTTTTTTTTTTCTCTACTCCTTCTTAAATATGTTATCACAGAGGCGTTGCTGCCTGACCTTGGCTAGCTTAGAGCAGAGAAAAACTCTAGCAGCTTCTTAAAGAAGCCTCTCTCCTAGCCCCCCCCAGCTAATAGAAAACTCTGGCTACTTAAAACCACAACAAGCGTCATCTGTGCAGAGTACAGAGGGATAATCACTTCCCTTCTCCTGCTGGCCACAATATTAATGATACAGGCCAAGATGCCACTGGCCTTCTTGACCACCTGGGCACACCACTCACTCATGTTCAGCTCACTGTTGACCAGCATGCCTAGGGCCTTTTCCTCCAGACAGCTTCCCAGCCACTATACTCCATGTCTGAAATGCTGCATGGAATCGTTGTGACCCAAGTGCAGGACCTGACATTTCATCTTGTTAAATCTCATACCACTGGCCTCCACCCATCCATTCAGCCAGTCCAGATCTCCCTGTAGAGCCTCCCTCCCCTCCAAAAAACCAACATTCCCACCCAGCATGATATTGTCTGTGGACTGAGGGTACACTCAATCCCCTCATCCAGATCATTGATAAAGGTATTAAACAGAACTGGTCCAATACCGAGGCCCAGAACACATCATTTGTGAACAAATGCCAGCTGGGCTGAATTCCATTCACCACAACTTTTCGGACCCAGACATTCAGACAGTTTTTTATCCAGCAAGGAGCACATCCATCCAAGATATGAGCAGCCATTTTCTCCAAGACAATGCTGTGGGAAGTCCAGGTGACATCCACAGTCTTTCCCACTTATATGAAACAGCGCTTACTAATGTGTCATTGCAACTTCTGTGTGGTCTAATTGACTTCCATATTCACTAGGTGAATTGCATTGCTATAGCAAGTGATATACGTCATAAAATAATTTACCTACCCTTTCTTTTCTGGTACTATTTTTTTTTAGGGATGATTTGAAACATATGGGTCATTTCAATTGTCTGATATTTTTCTAAAGATCAATCTGCTCATTCTGGAGGTAATCAGCACCTTGCAACCTAAACATAATAAACTTAAAAATGAATTGCCAGATTAGATGTCATGCCAGATTTAGATTCTGAACTTGTATATACTGTAGAGAAATATAAACCATGCCAGCACAATACCACTGATTAATTAATGTAAAAGATCCTGCTGTGCCCCTTCCATACCCATCTTGTGTTTAAAAAGGTGTTCTAAGAGACTCAGATCTGAAGCAGGTGTTACAAGTATAGGTTAATGGGTTAAAGCCTTTAATTACCTGTGATATCAGGAAGGACTAATGACAATCTACCACACAGGGCCTGCAGAGATCATTACTTTCCCTTTTCAAAGACTAATTATCTTTAGCATGATGAAATATGTCGTCTAGCATACAGAAATTATTACGTCAGTTTAAAAATTAAAAATCACAAAACAAAGATGTTCTGCTTTTTTTCTCAGTCATGGTTTCATCACGTTTTCCTATGATCGATTGTTTTGCATAAAGATTGGATTAACATATGTGAAAATATTAACTGGAATATCTTCATGAAGTGCTTTCACTGGGGCCTCTTCATCTCAATTACATAAGACACTGGTGTATGGGATCTTTCATATTACTGGTTGCTAAATGAAGTAGGTGAAGCCTTAGGCAACACAGTACCACAGAATTATCTAATGTGACTATATCCTAAAGCAATGCATGCCCTGCTACATATTTTGACTAAATTGTCTCATGAATATGCAAAACGTGGTTAAATTGTGGAGAATGAAAAATTATTTACAATTCAAATACCATCACCCAAATGTATAGTAAAATTAATGACTTCTGGATAAATACTAGTGAATAGGAAATAATTCTGCTTAAAAAATAATAATCACGCATCAATAATTGATATATTTTTCTTTTGAAACTAAGTAGCTTCATTTCCAGTTAGAAGAGAAAGAATGCCTCACTAGTTATTTGTATCAAATGGTCTTTTGTCAGAACTTATATTTATGCCTACAAATAATTTCATATTGCTTTTCTGCTTGTCAGCATGACCTTAGTCAGACTTGTTTTATGCAGAATTGGGTTTTGCACATACAGATCAATACCTTGCCACAAACACGACATATGACTAGATTGGGCTTGCTAACTGCCAAAAATTCATAATACAGATATCGACCAAAAAGGGAAAAGTAGATAAGTTTCATAATGTTTGCTTGTGTGTACTTTTGGGGGGGATGGATGAAGAAGTTCTGAATGATGAAAAAAAAGCACGTGAAATCAAGAATTTTCTGAAGTTATCACTTAAATTTACACTTACGCTCAATGCTGGAATAGCACAAGCCAACATCTACCATATGTGATTCTGCTTTTCATATGTCAGTTTCTTCTACACATAGTTTTCTGATTCCTAAAATGACAAACAACTGCCTACCACCAGGAAAAATGGTTAATTGCTATATCAAGTCAGACAATTTAACATGCGATGCGGTCCAGTAGAACAGGGACTTCTCTAAAATACCCTAAGCAGGAAAGCAATAACTGAAGAAGTCAATCTAGTTATACAGATATGTTCATAAATAACTTAGAATCACTGAGATGCATTAAAAGAATTACTTTTTAGCAAATACACCATGGTCTGCTTTTTAAATTCCCAGTTATAGATGGATCAAACATACTTCTTGAATTGCTTAGGTAACAAATGTGAGAACAGGATCTAAGTGAAGTAAGAGGATCCTCCGTTTCACTTGTCATTAAAACAGAATTTTAATCTCAGGCTTAATTTAGTAGGAAGGCAACTAAAACAAGATCAGATTTTTTGTAGTTAATGTAATCTGCAAAATGTCGTTACTTCATAATGGTTTGGGCAGACTTTTTAGAGAGCTCATTTCTGCAAATTTCTTTCCCCCTACAGCAAATTGTTCAAAAATCTCCTTTTTTTTTACATCACATATCGGTGTTGCCTTAGTTCAGTGCTACTAGGCTGCACTGCCCATCTATGCTTTTGCTATGAATTGAGCAAACTCTTCCCTACCATGTATATCAATTCTTTTCCTCCATATATATATATATATATACCAATTCTACCTTAACTTTAGTGAAAAATAATAAAGTAATACTATCAACAACACTGACTGAATGCATCAAAAGTGAATTTCCCCATAGCACCCAAAAGCAAGTGATATTTTACTGTAATTTCTGATTATTTAAGTGTGTCCACTCCATCACAGATTCTTGATATTCATGTTCTCGCTATGGTTATAGGAGTTAAATATTTTTGCAGACTAACAAATATATCTTGGTGATTTTTGTCCACTTGCTTGTGTTGAAGCAAAGATCACTTATCCAACGAGAGTGATTAAAAACCTACTTTCTAGAAAGAATTTTCCCCAACATGAAAATATTTCTGATTCAAGTATTGTGAGTTCAACGAAAAAAACCAACCAAACAGTGAAAGGCAAATAATGGAGAAATAACAGTTTATAAAACCACTATCCACATCTCCAGATTTTTTCTTTAGCTGGATACACTAGAGTGGCCCTGAGCTGTGACGACACCCCTCAAGACTTAGAGTCAACAGATTGGCACTAAAATTCATTGAAATTAACTGCAAAGGATTACTAATTCATATTCTGCCATGATACCTTCATAACCTATTCACATTGTCTGGTGGGAAAAAATATTTGTGCATTTACATTGTGACGTTTTCCTTCTATGTATGTCTTAACTAGAATCTAAGGCTGATCTACCGATACGTGTTTCTTAGTGTAAAGTCAGGATCACTTCAACAGATTTGTGATCATCTGAATGCCAAAGAATATAAAGAATCTCTTAATTCTATAAATCACCTTCAGTCCTAACATTACAATACACAGATGAGGCCCAGTGATGGATACATTTCACACTTTATCTTCAGAGTGTCCAAGAGGAATACACCAAAAAATCAAAATAACTCCCCCAAACCACCTCCCATTTCCCCTTAAAAAACAAACAAACAAACAAAAAAAAGATTGAAAGCACACTGTGAAGAAAAAAAAAAAGAAAAGCAACACAGTTTCCAGTTTTCTTGTTAAAATTTAAGTACTTGAAGCCACTTAAAATGAACATCACTTTTTGTGATTCACTTAGTTTTGAACAATTAAAAAAATATATCCTCTATACAGTAAGTGTATAGATTTACAGTACATATATTTCTATATAGTAATTTTCAATTCTCTTTTGAATGTGTTTGCAGACTGCTACAGAATTTCGATCATAAATAAGGCAGGGCAACATTCAAATCCAAAAAATTCTGCTCATAATAAAGTCGTAAAAAATGTTCTGCTTATGACCTTGGAAATCCTTCCTTAAAAAATCTTTGAGTTTCCAATAGTTCCTACAAAAAGTATATACATGATGAAAACATTTTTTAAGGAAAAAATAATCACGAAATGCATTTAAATTATTTATTTAAAGGCAGAAAGAAACTCTCCTATCTCACTTTTTTCCAGAAAGAAAAGGTGTCTGATTAAATTTTGTATTTCATGCACCAGAAAGGACGCTTACAGTAATCCAAATCTTTGATCAGCTACATGCTGACTGGAGACCATGTAGTCCTTGGAGACAGAAATAAATGAAATGTCTCCAAACAGCTGAAAATCAACTTACTCACTTAGGGAAGTGATAAACCAGGATTTGAATTTGATTTTTCTTATGATTAAAGTGCTCTAGTAATCTTTTAAAAAAATTGCAGGACACAGAAAAAACTGAAGCACTTGGTAGGTCATATCAAAAAGCAACAGGCTTAACAGATTGCGAGTCTGAATGATTATGTTACTGAGAAAATATGCTGCAGTCAGACTTCTATGATATAATAAATTGATGTGTAAGTGGTTACTTTCTAATGCTAATTTCTCTGATCTGAAGTCAGTTTTATCTACAAAATGTGAACTGTGAGTGTTGTGTTCCTGTTGTTAGGTTTCTGCTTGCAGTTCATATCTGTATTTTGCTATTTTTAGAGCAGAAATATGTTCAATTTCATACTAAATGAATAAAAAGTAGTTCCATCAGTGTGAGAGACTGTGATTCAGGCTACTACTGAGAACAAATAAGGGAATAAAATAAAGAGACATTTTGGCTATTTTTTGTGATGTAATGTGAATGTAATGGAATGAATACTCAGATTCTTTGTGGTGTTTGTTTTGTTGGTTTTTTATTCCTTTTCTTGATAGTCCTAACTTAACACACACAGTGTGTGTTCCCTCAAAACACTGGAACAAAAGAGAATCTTGAGATTGTGCCATTACATCTCTCAACAATATTTTGTCGAGATATTGTCTGAGGAAATAGTGTATGTAGTAGTAAAATCTTAAGGCATCAAGAGTAGGGCAACGATTTTAGATATGTAAATTTACATATTCTACTCAAGTTAGCAGTACAGCTCCTTCAGTCTTGGAAACAAAGACTTCTCCTGATACTAGTCTAGTGAGTGTCAGACCTTGATCTGTAGCTTTGCAAGTTCTCAAGATGACCAGAACTGGTAGGGTACTGTAGGCATAGTTTTCGGCCTTTGTTACAAAAAGAATGGGAATTGCAGGTAAAACTAAGTATTAAAAAGCTAAGTATTAAAAGCAGAACTGCTCATTTAGCAATCATTATGCTACTTTGAAATTAGCTGAAAGCAGTAAAACTGAACTCACTATAGAGAGGCTTTCCTTGGCCTCCTGACCCTGTAAATAAAAGATTTGGATGTAGCAGTAGCTTTGACTGGGTTAGAATGGAAAACATATTTTGCTATGTGCTGCTCTCAATTTCAGAAATGTGTCCAGAAAGTTTAGGTTATTCCACTACAGTGGATAAGTTGACAGACCTTTTGGAATACTCAAGGTAGTTTTATTTGCTTGTTTGTTGCCTTTAAAATTCTACGCTTTTCATTTGAGGGTAAGCATTCAATACTCTGCATTACTTTTTCTGTGTTTATCATCAAAACCTCAAGGACAAAAGTGTGCAGGGGAGTGTGCAGTAATATAAACAAACAGGGATCAACAGGAAGATATAACTCTATGTCTGACTTAACAAATCTTCATGAGATTACGTACTTATCAGCATTACATCACGCCAAACTGAGAAGACTCCACAACTTTAAGCCCCACATTATGTCCTGTGCAAGTTTGTTTGGGTAGCAGCAGGCAGCATGGTGCAAATATCATCCAGACTTAGACAAGGGGATGCTTACACTTGCATCCCAGAGTGTTTGTCTGGAGGGTCATACGAGAGTGAAATGTAACAAAAAATGGGCATTGAACAGATTTCATTCACATTTATATGTGTTGAAATGTAATCATATTTACCCTTATGATAAAGATAAACTCTTTAGTCCAATTTTCATCTCTTCCTATATATTTACATTTTGGAGGTACTTTAAGACATGTAGGTGTTGAAATTTTTTTACCCTCCAGCTATAACTCTACTATATTCAAAGAAGGTTTCATACAAACTTTATATAAATTTGTCATTTGATAATCTTAGAAAGGAAGAGCAGCATATCCTCGTTACATGGTGGCAGTATCTGAAGTACAGATGAGGAAAATTACCCTCCGTGTTAGATTAGATGACCTCTCAACATCCAGGTTAGATAACAGGGGAATGGACTACAACTCCAGTCTTCTGGCTCATCAACCATTACAATGTGTTTCTCTATTCTCTTCTTAATAATTCTCTGTGATATGCTTTCACTGAACAGGAGCTGTAAACTAGCACAGCACATTTCATTTATATAACCTTTCCTCAGTTGTAGTGCAAAGATTTGTCAAGCATCCCAACATATCTTCCACTGAAAGCATTCATAACAGTAGCTTTACATTTGTAATCTGAAAGTTTAAAAATAATTCTTCATCGTAAGTCAGCAACCAGAGATGATAAATAAAAGAAATTAGGAGGTATACGTTCTGTCAGCAATAGAAACAAGCAAGTGAAGAGTGGGATTTCTCAGTATATTATTGGCATTTGGGTAAATAAGTGCTTTGGAAAGAATCCCTTAGGAATCAATTAAAAATGTGTCCCAAAATATCAAATGAAGCTCTAATAATGAGCTCAAACTCCTTCAGCCATGGTATACAGCATAATAAAAAGCAAAAATAAAAATGTAGCTGATACAAGAGTTTTTATGCTTAAATTCTCTACTTTGAAATGAGAGGCAAAAAGCATATACTCTAAGGACTGGATTCATTAGAAGGACTAAATGCCTCTTTAGACAACTATTTCCAAGAAAGGGTATTTTTCTGCAGATTCACTGGAAGAGAGGTGTTTTCTTTTGGCTAGGAGAGAAATCAGCACTCTGAGTGAAGGGAAAGGAATAATTACATGAGAGTTAGACATTTCCAGTTTCCTTTCAGCATCAGATGTTTCTTAGATTGCCGTTTAGTGTGCTGGTGTGTGAGAATGTTGTTCAGCAGCAATCCCTTAAAATGGCATTATCCTGCGCACAGAAATGCGTTCATTTTTAAATAAAATATGTTCTCCCAGGGCATATGAAAAGCATACTTTGAAATGAATGAAGAAGGGGAGGGGAGGGGA
>WEIV01023382.1:66686-77288 GCA_013390005.1 Calyptomena viridis
AGGGGAGAAAAAGAAAGGAAGGAAGGCAAGGCAAGGCAAGGCAAGGCAAGGCAGGAAGATGAAGAGTAGAAAGAACTTTGTGTGCTGTTAGCAGAGAAGAGATACCAGAGCCTATCTGAGCACCCAGAAAATATACGTTAAGAAGCAAAGTATGGAGTCCTTCTGTTAGGTAGCTAAAGAAGAAGAAAGGAGGCACTTACCTAACAAGAGGAACTCAGAAAGATGCAGGGATAGACTCATGCTTGTAATGGAATAAAGAAGTATAATCTGGAGAAAGATAAGACTTAAAAAATGCATATGGCATGTAGTACGTAAAAAATACAGCTACTGGAGTGAGAAATGACAGGTTGAAGACAAGATTTAGAGAATGCCTGAAATTTTGCTGAAAAAGTACAGACTAACAGTAAGGGAAAACTTGAGCCAGAGGAAGGACTTCCTATATTGGAAAGGATGAAGAGATTATGAGTTAGTGATGTAAATCACATTATTTCTGAAGGACTTAGTTGTTGCAGTGTGTATTATAAGTTTAGTTATGCATTTGTATTTTATTTTATGTACAGTTCTGTTATCCCCAGTTATCCCTTATTAGCCCTGCCCGTAAATGGACTGCCCCGGTCTCCCCCTTCCTTTGATCCCACTTAGTTCCCTCCACCAGTGTCTTCCCCCCCCCCACAATCTCCCCGCCTTCGGGTCCCTCTGCCCCCATCCCAAATATGTACCCTGACCCCCCCCCTTCTTCCAGAACCTTCCCTGTCTCTCCAAGTTACTCGGTCCCTGGTTGGCTTGAGTAGAAGGCCTTAGGCTTCCGCTCATACCAATCATCCCTAAACCCCACTCCTTCCCTCCCCTGGTTGGTCCTTTCCCCTTCTCCACCCCCTGTTTGTGCCCCCTATTTAAACCCATGTTCGAGACCAATCTGGGCTCTTGTGGGTCAGTTCCTTTAGAGGCACAGACCTCCAATAAACCGCTCTTGGTTTCACCACCCTCAAGAGTCATCTTTTGTCCTCTTCATCGAGCAACTGGTCTGCTGATCCTCCTCCAGGGACACCAGCCAGGGTCTGGAGAACTGCCCTCACTGAAGAAGCCCCTTGCGGGGTGTGAGGCAGGACGTACCACCTGGTTGGCAGCCCCTGAGTCACCGGGTAACCCGAGTCCTCCCATAGAGGACCGATTGGTCGCCTGGTGCTCGATACTGCCCAGAGCCCCTCAGTGTGGCTGCGAGCCAGCCTGGGCTTGTCGGGGTACAGCCATCTGAGGAGGGGTCGCGGCACTTAGTGATAAAGAGCCAAGTGAGAAAAAGTTATTAGAGAGAGCCTGAGGTCAAAGAGTGTGTTTTTAAGAGGAGAGAGAGAACATTTAGATGACACGACACTAGATCATATGCAATATGCGAAACTATAGATACAGTCTCATGACATACATATATAGAGCAGATCTGAATCAGCAAAACATTGGCAGACTTCTGTCTGGGACTACTACATGATCAGCTTGGCTTTGTCTGGAGCTACTGTATTTGAATAGAAAATTACTTCAGCCATTAGAGAATTATTTCTGTTTATTGTGTTGTCTCTACTACTGTTCTTTTGGATTTTAGTCCACCATGGAAAATGGAAAGAATACAGATAAACAAGAACTGGGGAAACTTCAGATGTATGTGACTAACATAAAGCTGTCATGTTCGTAAATATAAACACATATGTACAGAATTTCAACATTATGTAAATACATCTGGATAAGCACAGAAGGTCAGGCATGATTTGTTTTTCAAGAGGCTGATGAACTCTTGAAAGAATATAGTGCAGCTGAGAATTTGTGGGAAACTGTGCAGATGCTGAAAGCAAGAAAGTAATCAAGGCTGTGGGCACAAAGTGAACATTTGTCAAACTGACAGTATTGGAAACTACCATAACCTCTATACTCAAGAAACAAATATGGTGTAAGGACAGCACTATAAACTTCCCCATAATTACATGCCTGAGAAGTGGAAAACAAGTGGATGGAATGAGAGGTTCAGACTTTAAACTCATTCTCATTTTTTTTTCTTTTTTTTTTTAATAATCCAAACAAACACTTATCTAAGTAATAGATCTCACAATTTAGAAATTAGCAAAGTTGAAGGTAGACCTACAATATACTTTAATTTTATAGAGGCTCAAACAATTATAATAATGAGTTTAGTATTGTTGATTTCAGCCATATTTAAACTACTGGCCCAAACAGAAGAAGAATCATTTACTAAACATTTTCAAACAATGTAGAATGTGGAGATTTAATTGATTATATTTTTCGTAACTAAAACAAAATAACACTGCTGACACTCAATAAGCTCAAGGAAATTATTTTGTATTTTCTGAACTAACAGTTGTTTTCTGGAGGTTTATCCTAGCAGTGAAGCCAGGTTTCAAATTTAGTCCGTAAGAATTTTAATTTCTTTTCTCTTTAGTTCCCCCTAATATTACAAGGATAAAAATATACAGAGAAAAGAGAAAGGAAAGAGCATTCCTATATAATAATTCAGTTATTTACTAAAATTATCAAGTCTGCTTAAAGAACTGGATCTCAAGTGTTTCTTACTTCAGTTTTGCTTTGCCATGGTCTGTGTTTGCACTTTTGGGTACATCACATCTGTACCATAGTGTTCTCAGCTGTAAAATGGTAATAGTAGTAGTTATTTATCTAAGAGTCATAGCAATTCTGGATCTAGTAATATTGTATTTAGCATTTTATCTGGAAGATGCTCAGCAGGGCATTTAACAACAAAAATTGCATCACTAAATTTATGGCAAAGGAAATCTGGGATCTTGGACCACAGACTTAGATCAATCTTGTTCTTTCCCATCCTTTTACTTAATGAGACTTCTGTGTGTATCACAGACATGTACTGACCATTTTCCCCATGAAAGTCTCCTCCACAACTTCATGAACTGCACCACAGTGATTGTCACTGTACAACAGACACTCTTTTGCACTGTACCATTGTTTTGCTTCAGCTTCATTTTGCTTCATTTTGCCAGCATTGCTGATCAGAATCAGCAAGCTCACTTTGTCCTGTGGATCAAATTAGACTTCCTCAAACCAGCTGCTCTGTTGTTTTCAACATAAGTAGATTCTCTATACTTAAACAACATCTTTTACTATAAAATAGTCTCCTCAAAGAGACTCAGTCAACAAGTCTCCTCGGTCAGCTGGCTGAGCCACATCCCTATGACCCAGACTCAATTGTAAAAGTTAGTGGAAATCATGTAGGCACACATAGCACTGAGATTTTCAGTCTAGACAAAAGAATAGTTTGGTTTTTCTCCTCTTTTTCTCACCAAAAAAAAAAAAAAAAAAAAAACCCACACACACAAAAAAATCCCCAAGTATACCAAAAACACACACAACTCCAATACAACACAGAGAGATGCATGATACATCCGCCATCCAAAAAGTGGAAGCTGTGCTGCCACCTTAGGCTTTTCTGATGAGCCTTTTCCATTTTAAGTCCTAGCAAATATACAGAAAATTTGATTCAAAATAGACATTTTAAATATGATTTGTTAAAAATCAACATTCACTAGAAATATAGGCAGAAAAAGCAAAAACACCTTTCATCTTCTGCATATCCTTCCACTCCTGCTGAGCTCAGCAGCTTTTATGTACCCCATGAATGCCAGAGCGTGACCCAGATTTAGAACTTTTCCCAAAATTTGCAGATTTTTCAGACATTTTCTATGTAAAAGACATTGTTAAAAAAGGTAGAATTTGGCTGAGACTAACTGTTCTGTATGACAGCAAAGACTCTAAGTCCAACAGAGGCTTTAGAGCATTCAGGAAATGATGATGGATTGAGGTCTGAATTTTTAAATGAGAAGAGAGGATCATACTCTATACAACTGCTGCAATAAGTGAAGCACAACTGCAAAACCCAAATTGTGAACTGCTTTATCCTAAAGAGGAAACAAATGCAGAATGTGCAGAGTGTGAACAATAAGAAGAATTGATCTGCCTCTCAGAAAAAAAAAAATGTTCCTGAAAAACAAGAAATGGATTAAGAAATCTAGGATCTAACACAGGAAACAGTTGTAGTGAAAATACAATCACCGTTTCCAAAATAACAATTACAAGAGAGCACTAAACTTCTTTAATACCCCACTAATTTTCACAGATCTATGCTCCCTATGGAAGCTGAAATATAAAGCCTGCTAACCTTAAAAGACATCAAAAGCATGAAAGGTCACACAGAGTTCCAGAAGAAGCTTGAAGCTTTACCTTCATGTTAGAAGAAAAAAATCACCTTAATTCTTTCATGGTAGTGACTTAGAAAGAAGCTTCTAAAACCACTCCCCAAAATATAAAAATGATATTCAAAGGCAGGATGTCATTTTCAAAATCAGATTGGAACAGGATTACTTAATTAAAAGAGACAAATTAAAAATAGGAAATAGTACAGCTGGCACCTGGGGGGGGCGGGGGGGGGAAGAAAGGTTATGAGGCACATCAGTAAATGTTTAAAAAAAAAAAGTAAGAAGAAAGAAAGAGACAAAAAAGTTCCCAGTAGATGTTGGCATCAAATAAGAAAAAAAATGTGAGGATTTGGAAAATAATTTCTTAAAAACATGTGGGCTATAATTTTAACAGCAGAATCTGCATTGAGTATAGACAGAAAGAAAGAAAAAGCTCGTTATCAAATATTAGCTTTGAAGTATGAGGCTATGACAAAGGTACTCTAGTGGATGAAAGTCATCAATATTCAAGGCTTTATAATTCAACGTTTCTCTCCAAGGCAGTCTCTAAAGTTGTAACAATCAAAACACAAATGCATTTAGAAATATGCAGAGCAAAAGACCATGAAAGCAGTCTGAATGTAGAAAACCTGGAAAAATTCCTGTCCAATTCTCTTAAAGAGAAGCTCTCATTAAATATTTGCTGAATATGCAACTAAGCTTATTGGCAGTGTAAGATGACAATATGTAGTCTTTTGTATCTGTTTTTCCTTTTATTTTTCCTGAAGGATTAGGCAATGGGAAAGAAATAATATCTTAACATTAAAATGTAAGAACTACAGTGCCTAAGGTTGAAGGTTTCACTGGGTTCAGTAGTTCCTGTGGGACTCAACTGCAAGGCAATTAAGGTATAAAGTGATCACCATTCACCTTATTTTTCATTTATTCAGAAAAAGCATCTTTATTTCTCAACTCAGAGCTGCATAGCATGGATGATGATGTCTTATCAGACTGTCCTGACAAAGTCACAAGGCGCTGAAAATCTTGCAGGTGAACTTCAGGCTGTCTTGTACTAATTTTCCTTTTCCAAAACATTTTAAAAACAAGCACAAAGCATTACTGTTACACTTTCTAGGCTAATTTCTGCAAGGCTATTGTGTAGCCCTGTTCTGGCTAAAAACCCACACTATTGAATAGGAACAAATAGGCAGGAGCATTCTTTCCAAGCCCAGGTCGATAATTACATTTCCAATGAATGGTTGTGAATACTGAAAATTTCTAAAAATCAGGCTTTTTGTCCTAAATGTTCAACCAAGAATTTTCCATACATGAAATCCTTTTCCGTCAGTCCTGCAATCAGAAAGACCATAACTCTCTTCCTCTCCCTCTCCGTGGTTTGTTTATTCTCTACCTATTTCCTGCTTTTACACTTTCTTCCCTCTATTCCCACTTTTTTTTCTTCTTCTTCTATAGTGTTAATCTTGATGAAAGGTTTATTCAGGTGTCTTCCTAAGTAAATCCTGTTCTGCTGAACGCAGCCACCAATGATAGCAATGTATCTTGTTTTCTATCTACTCCCCAATAGTGTGAGTGAAAATATGATGTCTTAGCAGATGTCATGTTTTTTTTACTCCTCAGAGCATTCTGTAACATACCAATTTGATCACAGAAGCACATTAAATGATTGCATAAATTTAGGAAAATCTATTTCAAACTCCTACCCCAAAAGATGTAGTTGCAGTTGCCTGGATAAACCATAGAGACCCCATATAAAATTAGTCACAAAGCATTCATCACCCTTTCTCCTCTCTTTATTCCTAGAAGGTATTTAATGAAGCAGATATCATGTAATAGCATGTGTCCTCTCCTATTATCTTTGAAAATCTGTAGCAAAAATCTTTAGTCAGTGATAGGTTGCTCCATTATTACATTGACCTGTTATCTATTCACAGGTATTCCCTATCTGCATTGTCCAATTTTCACCAGTTAACCAAGTGAGAAGATTTTAAGTTATATTTATACTTTGCATAAAATGGTGTTCCAGGAAACACTTTTGGCATGCTCGAGTAAGGCAGTAAAAGCTTTGATTTTTTGAGCATGTATCAGTCATATCTTCCTGGATGTATATGAAGCATACATCAACTCTTTCAGGATAAAAGAGTGAAGAGATAAAACTTCTTTACTTTGGCAGCATGTTGACATGATCTAGATTCCTGTTTGCCAGCATGATGGGAAAAGGAACTATACAGGGAAAGGTTTGAGCAAAGGGAGTCAAGGTCAAACCTTGTACTATGTCAAGGACCTCAAATGTAAAAAGAAATGTAGCTCCATGCATCCTGAATAGACGGGGATTACAAAAACTGTACTTGAAAAAAATGGTTTAATAATAGATTTTTTTTTAATGGACTCTCTTCAAATTAATTTTTATTTTTAGAAAGTTGGTGTCTTACCAGTCCCTGGAGCTGGACTTGCAAACAGATAGTTGCACATAATCTAATGCAAGGCAGTTTTAAGGATATTTTTGTGAGATATTTTCCAAGTTTGCAGAGATTATTGTTTCATAAATAATTTAAAACTACACAAGTAGGTCGTCTGTACAAATTGAAAGTTTTCACCAAATACCTTGTTATTAGTTTCATTTCAGTTCCTTAATCAGGCATTTACTTTACTTCCTCTTTCTCACTTTCAGTAATTATTACAACACAAAGAGCAGATTACAGAGACATCTATAAAGACGGCAAGCCATCAAGCCCTGTGAGCTGCCTTTTCAAGCCTTGTAATCAGAGATCTATTACATTCATTTGATTAAAGCTGGAATGTAGAAGCTAGACCCTACCTGGAAATCGGGATCTGAGATCTACAGCTAAGACCTTGCAGTCTGTAGGTACAAGGCAGACGTAATTGCAGAGCCACTGATGGTCAGACTGTCTGCATACACTGCAACAGGCCAGTGGAGCTTACTTATTACTTACCTGAAAGAATGCTGCCTCCTCATTCTAGTCAGTAATATCTTGTCTCTGAGAAAGACCAGGACATCATCTGCCTTACAGATCTCTCCTGCTGGAATGGCAACAGAGCAGTAATACAACTTACTGGGCAAGTATCCAGCTTTCTAGTAGGCACAGCTCCACACTCTTAAATTCTTTAATTTCCTGTTTATGGCAGACATCTGATTCCATCAGTTCTAATCTGTAACCAGAAAAAAAAAGTCCACATGCCCAATCCAGCAAAGGCCATGCTTCTACCAAATCAAACTGAACTTAATATAAAAAGAGTGCATAATTTTTGCATGTAAAGAAAAGACAAAAAAAATCAAAAGCTGCTGGATCAAAGTGAAGCAATCTAAGGACAACCCTCCTAAGGAAACCTAATCCTGTTCAGCTGGGTTTGCTGAAACAGTTTTACAGGTAGGAAGAAGGATGACTCAGCAGCAGTGTGATAAGGCGTCTAGTCTGATCACTGCTGTCAGTTATGAGAGAACAAATAATACTGCCTCAACTTCAAAACATGGAGAGTGCTGAAGAATACCTACTGGTAATTAGCCTAGAGCAGCTCAGCATGTTATTGTCTTCAATTACTACAAGCATTCCCTCTGTCTAATGAAAATTGGTTTTTTCTAAAGCACATCTGATCACTGTTTTTAAGTTAGTACTGGGGAAAAGAGATTTTTTGCATTTAATTCATCACTTTAAAAAATCTTGTTCTGTTACTTCTTAAAATAGGGGTTTAGAATTTTTTTGTGGCTCTATATTCAGATGACCATGTTTAAATATATTTTAAATTCTTAACAGATTATTCTCAAGATCTGTAGTCTTATATTTTAAAAAATTGCAGATTCTGTTGGAATGTTTGACTAATATATGCAACAGGCAAACTTCCTTTGCCTTTTGAAGAGATATGTAGTGCAATCTCTATATGCAATTCCACTTGCAGAAACAGTATTAGCTGTCAGACCTCCCGAAGCTGTCATGATGACTGGTGATGGGAGACAATGGGTAAAAGTCTGAGCCACTTTTCTCACCCTCATTAAACTTTCTCTTCAGCAGCATGTGGCACTGCAGGTAATGAGTTCCATCTGTGTGTCACCAGTCTCACCTACAGAGAAAAAGCATTCAGATGGTGGAGGTAAAAACTGACTTCAGAGAAGCCAAAGTTTGCAGCTAAAAATAAGCCTTTACTTTCAGAGTTCTGCAGACCTCCCAGATATTCCAATTACTTTTCCATGTTTTGTACTCAGAGAAAGCTTTTGGCGATACAGGTGATCTACCTAACTGTTGAAAATAAATACCAGTAAGCAACAATCAGCAATAGTTTTTTCAATTTTTGACTTCTTGAATTTATGAGTTTGAAAAGTAGCAAATTACCTCAAACTTATTATAATTTTCTATGACAAATGTTACTACTAAAATTAAGAAAGTAGGTAATAATCAACCATATTTAATGATGCACAGTAGACACGATTCTCGAGATAAAATCCTATAGTAACCCAGACCCTAAATTGGCTAAAATGAGCTGTTCAGCAAAGTTAATGCATCTAAATATTAGGAACTGCAATTGCTAACAACTACGTGCATTAATGCACATCTGCTGCATTAATGCAGTAGAACCATCTGAAAATTAAAGGATGAGCACCTTTCACAGGTCAGAGTTTCTGCAATTCCCACTGCATCCTTCAAGAATCGGTGAAGACAACAGTAGTGCTGGTCAAAGCAAATTTCCCCATCATAATGTAAAACATAAAATTTCATAACAGAGTAGTATATGTATTCAACACCTGTAGCAATGTGTTTTCACTGCAATTTTTTATCCTTTTTCCTAATTTTTCAAACTAGGAGAGAATGTGATCTCATGCTCAGACTTGCAGTGAGATTTGCCGAAATCTAGTAAACTGTGGATTAAAACAAATTTTTCATTTGCACAGTTCCATGTTATTGTCTCCTATTAATAAAAAGTTTATTTAAAGACTGTTCTGTAGACCTTTATTTTTCACCCAGTATGCAATTGAAAAAGAGTAGGCTAAATAATCATCAGACACACAGAAGCACATGCCAGGAGCTTGCCTGTTTCAGTCACATTTCACTCCTTTTGTTCCAACAGAACTCTCATTCATTTGAAATTGAAATTTTGACTAAGGACTAGAAGATATAATCAGTATGTCAAACGATGTAATAAAGTATGCTGCTTTCCCTGGTATTTAACAGCTTTAGCTATATATATTTTGATGTCCTCTAGTATCACCAGGCTAGATTTTTTTCCTTGTTATTGTTTTCTTACCAGGATTTTTTCACTGATAACTTTTGATCAAGCTTGCATAACAGAATCCTCATGCATTATAAACTGTGTTGAATATTCTGATAACTTTCAGAGGCCTACTTTTTTATATTCAGCAAGCTTTGAAGTCTTTCAGAGATAACCAACTAGTCATTGAAACTTTTCATGTTGTAACTACTGCTACAAGGAGAGTCCATAAATTCAGTTATCTGATCAATAATAACGTGATACAAAATTCCTACAGGTTATTTCAGCAAGATGCTTATTTAGCTAGCTTTGGCAGAACCTGATAAGTCACTGGATATTGAAGTAGCTTTCCAATTATTTAAATATATAGTAATATCAACCCTAGATATAAATTTTTTCATAACATCTGGTTTAAGGGGCTAATATCTCACATAAGACTTTGGTACGCATAATGTTTAGATGCTGCTAGAGAGGGCTTGCAAAATACTCATTTTCACAGCTCGAGTAACCTCAGAAATTGAAGGATTTGCTATTTGTTAATATGATAATAATACTTAAAACATAGCCAATCTTGTCTTTTGCCTGCAAAAATAAATGTGTGTCACCTGCTGTGCTAACTGCTAACAAATTAGTTACACCTAAATTGTATAAATTATGTCTCACTTTAGCTACAAATATAGGCACAATGACTTTATTTAACCTGATGTAATTGACTGCACATGTTTCTAAGAAAGATATAATTTCAAGTCCTTCAATTACTACGAAACATTATCTTTGAAGATCTCGCCCAAAAGCTATGATTTTTTTTTCAGAAATGTTTGAGCAAGCAACATCTTTTCTAGTATTTCTTCTTTTATCATAGTCAATGCATCTCTGCTTATCAGCACTGAAACACATAGCTTAAAAACACATACACACAGATAACACTTCACTCACTATTTTTCCTGTGTTGATAAGAAAAGAAAGCAATTTTAGTGGGATTTAGATACACAATGGAAAAGCCAAACAGAACCAATGAAAAGAAAGTCATGTTGGTATGTAATATGACTGTGAAAAANTCTGTATTTCAAGTTGACCATTAGCTGAACCCTGCAGGTACTAGCACAGTATAAAAAAATCACAGGACAATAATGTAATGTGTAGTTTATGTATTAACAAT
>WEIV01023383.1:3334-15668 GCA_013390005.1 Calyptomena viridis
GAACATTATTACACCATCCAAGCCGTCTTTAAAATATTTAAACTACTAAAGAAAAAACTTCAAAATAAAGTCAAGAAATGAGAAATTCAGAGTGTATATAATTTATATTTTCATATAAATCTGTAATCTGTAGTCTAGTACACAGTCTTTCTATTTAATATAGTATTCTGTTCCTTAAGAGCAGGAAAGAGTTTCTGTTCAATAATCAAAAAGGAGCAAATGGTATTTTAAGGAACTTCAGAATTGTATAAATACCAAAATTAATAGCTTTCCTCTATTAACTGCTTTAGGAAAAACAAACAAACAAAACACAAAAAAAAACCAAACAAAACCAATCAACAAACAAACAAAAACTAATTTCTATTAGAAATAATACAAATATTAGAAATAAATAATTTTATCTTTTTTCTCTTCCCTTACCTGTTTTGATGCTTTTGCAGCATGAAATTATTGGGGTTTAATTTGTTAAATGAAATAATGGACAAGTTTAACTATACAACTTCAAATAAATGGTTAATTCAGAATCCATTCTATACACCAACACGAACTAAGGTCAAATCAACATAGGCTACCTGTGCTAAAAACCATCTATTACAAGCAAACTTTTTTAATTGTAGAAGCAAACTTATAAAACTGTGCGGGTTTAGTTTTTGTCTGACATTATTTCACCAAATACAGTGAAGCCAAATTGTTAATTGATATCTCAGATTATGAACCTGAAATGCACTACAGATATTCTTATGCCATTCAGTTGCACACCAATGACTATTTTCCCTCCTCCCATGCCCCATAAAAGTCCTTAAAACCTTTAGGCTGCCAGAAAAAATTGAAAAACACTGAAGTAGCTGTATCTCAGTTAAAGAAAACAGATCTGCTATTTTAGGGGCTTAGAGAACTCTCTAGAAAGGGTGGTACTGAAAAGAACAAGGCAAAATGGCCTAATGTAATTCTATATATCAGTTTAAGAGAAAATAGAGGCCACTGAACTTTTTTTCTTAAAATAAGATCTATTGAGAGAAAAACAGTTACTAAATCAGACTACATTGGGCAACAAAGATAACATAAAGAAATACTGCACACTTCACCTTTTTCTTGGAAAGGAAGACTAGCAGTTCCACGGTTAGATTTCCTCTTTCTTTTATAGGATCTGGATCCCATAAAAATGCTAAATCTCTCCAAGGTTTTGAATAACTTGTATAAAAATTGTGGAATGAAAATAAATACCTTAAGTATGCAGCTATAACAAATACATCACTGATTGTCCACGCCAGGCATTCTAGCAGTCCAATACAACAGAAAACACACATCAAAGTCATATGGGACTATATGTGGGGCTTATGTCAAAATGCAGTAGAACTGCAAAGAGCATCTTAGTCATTCTAAGCTTTCTTAAGTAGCATCTTCATGGAAATACACAGTATTTCACATAGCAAGAAAATGTGTGACTAATAAAATTTTCTGTTGCTATAGCAATTAGTAATATCCATAGCAACCCATTAAACATTTGCTATAAAATCTTTACGCAACAAAACAAATTACTCCATTGTTTCTCCCTATCATAAACTAAGTAGTGATGGTGCAAAAATAAAGTAGCCTTCAGAAGAGGCTTTATCCAAGAAGTCTGATATAATTAATATTAAATTTGAAATTAAATTAAAACTTTAAAATTCTAGAGCTTAAAAAGACAGTCAAGGACTAAAATAAATTATAATACTTAATATTTTTTGCTGTGTATGAATAAGTGAACGAGTTTTATACCAAGACATTTAGTAAGGTACAAGTAGCAAAAGAATTATGCAAAATTTTGAGGTACAAACACATTAAACAAGAAAACAGCAAGGAAAACAACTTTGTGAAAATGAGTTTAACATTGCAAGCTATTTAAAAAATCTCTAGATAAAAGTGGCATGCAATTGTTCTGTTTATCTGCATGCATTTTTTTACTGAGAGATTTTAGTTTTACTTTGGCCCTTACCTTTACACCGATTTTTTTAAAACTCTTACAAAGTATGTTTTTAAACACTTTCATTCACATTTTAAACATCTAGAAATTGCCACATCAATCACTCTGAGTTTTAAAATGGAATTAACAAGACAGCTAAGGCACTAATTATGGCTATTTTTCTCTAATAAAAAATAATATTTCCCACATGTGCAATATATGCCATCCAAGAGACTCAATACTTTAAGATGCCTGAGGGTCAAACTCTGCAGAAATGTTAAAGTTGAGGTACATTACATCATATAAAACATATATTAAAAAGTCTGGCATCTACTGCACGGCCAAGTGTAAAACAGTATGAGCTGCAGTAAAAAGCAACAAATAGGACTCTAAAAGATGACGGATGTCTCAAGTCTGCTATGTCATAAATTCCTTTCCTATGGTATTCTCAGAAGTTTGCCCTGGTTCAAAAATCTTAGTCTACAGATTTCAGACTATCTCTGCCTCAGACTGGAAAACCTGAGGCACAGATATTTGTATTGAACTGGGGAATGCCTTGGACAGCTTGTAAACTGCATGGACTAAATAACTTTTTCTGAAGAAAGCTGGACAGCAGGAGGATGTCAAAATTCACGCCCTTCGACCCTGCAAGAGAAAGCATTTTTATGAAAATACAGTGCAAAATCATGTCACACAGAACCGGGGCAAAAAATTTATAATCAGTAATCAAACTTCACTGATTTAAAAACAAATTAACATGTGTTGGAGAGAGGTGTTTGTCAAAATTAAACAGGAAAGATATGCAGCTTATTTTTGCAAAAACATTACCAACCCTTTTAATCACAGTCAGAGGCTCTGGGTTTCAAAAATCTAAGGAATTGGGATTTTAGCCCTCCTGAGGAGCAAATTGTCATAAAACCTGTCCTAGATGAGTACTGTCATTTGGTCTCATTTGACGAGACCAAATGATAGAATTTCACTATTATAATGTTATTGGAGCAGCTGTACTTTGTTATCTTTTCCATGACATGACCTTTATATATCAATGGTATACAAATAGCTATACCAAATACCAATTGTATACTGTCAAATTCATCGGTAGTGTATCTCTCTTGATGTTAATGAAGCAGTCCAGCCTTCTACAAATTTTTAGGTGTAGACTAGTTAATATTTAAACTTCAAAACTGTGTCAGCATTAGGTGTTTCTCTCTATAGTAATTGTGTTTAAGCACAGAATTTAAACAATTTTATTCTTCTATTATGTAACTATATCTAATTTGAATCTGTGCCCTTGTGATCTAGAAATGACTGGTAAAAGTCTATTACCTCTTTTCCTGAATGTAAAACTAAAGTTTTCTCTGTGGTTCAGGCAGATCATGTGAAGAAAGCAGCAGGTCCTTTTGTAGTTCAAGCCATGTTATTATAATTTCATTTTTAGTCAGTGCTTTATGTTCTATCTCTATGTAGAATTCTTTGACTACCCATACCAACTATAATAATTTGAAACTCCTTCCATCTGCAGCATTAATATCAAAGCAAGTATTTTAAATGTACATATGCTAAAATGCTTTCCATTCAATTCTGGAAGGAAATTTTCAAGTCCCTAAAAGGAAAAATGCATTAAGAAATACACAGTAAATTACAAAAAACCAATTTCTATTCTTTCCTGTATCTTTCTTCTTTAAATTTCCAGAATCTAAACAGCAGACTAAACAGCAGCTCAATCCAGATGCAGTAAAGTGTCTGAAGGTCAATGTGTTAAGCTGAAGTATCATCATTCCAGAACACAAATTCAATGCCACAGTGATCCTCTGCAAAAGGAAGTATCTAATGCACAACATATAGTTTCAGCACCAATCTAAACCTCATCAAGCCTTGGATCTGACTGAAACATTAAAATCACACAAAACCTGCCCCATTTTTAACCTAACAGAAAAAAATCCTCTGGCATGTAAGAAATGGGTGTCCACATTTTTTGCAATGTATAAAATTCTCATTTATTATGAGTTTTTAGCTCATAACTATGTAGCAATGGATGAAAAGTAGATGTCTATATTGATTTTATCTGATCGAAAAATGGTATTGGGCACTCGTATATTCACATAAAGCCACTGAATTCAGAACTTACTTTCTCAGACAAAGACATTATACATAAGGGGTGGTTGGAGTAAATGACAGACTGTAGAAGTATCAGCTAACCAGGATTGCCACTAGCTGTAAATAAACCTGTGTGCAACACATCATTACAGTAGCAGAAAATTTTTGTATGATTTTAAATATACGGTAGAAAACATAACCATATTGACATCAGAAATAAAGTAAGTGATCCAAATACAAATGAGATATATGTGGAAATTGTGTTTGTGTTATATTGCTTCTACCAAAATCCCTGATGAAATGTATTAGTGCCCTAACAGAAGTACCAGGCCCTATTTGGAATCGCGGCTGGAATTAAAGCAACATATAAAATTAAAAAATTCTCATGAAACTATAATTGAAACTCAATTATGCGTGAACAATATAATCTACAAGTACAGAGTTAATTTCATGACAGGTTCTCTGTCCCATTTTGTGCTAGGTGGCTCACTGGAAGATTATGATTGGAAGTTTTGGAAATCCACATGCTTCTCCCAGTCTGATTTTTAGCATGGTTTTGAGGAAGTCTACTATATTTTCCCAAGCTGCTCTATCTACCTCTGTACTTTGACAGAACTACAGGTAGAAGGAAGGATCTCAGTTGTATGAAAATAGTACAGCCAATATTTTTGCCTGGAAAGAGCATGTAATATCTGTGCTGGTTTTAGCTGGGGTAGAGTTAATTTTCTTCCCAGTGGCTGGTATGGGGCTGAGTTTTAGATTTGTTCTGAACACATGGTTGATAATATAGAGATGATTTTGCTATTGCTGAGCAGGGCTTACACAGAGCCAAGGCCTTTTCTGCTTTTTGTACTGTGATGCTAGTGAGGAGGCTGGGAATACATGGGAAGTTGGGAAGAGACAGGTGACCCAAATTCACCAAAGGGATATTCCACACCATATGACATCATGCTCAGATTTTAAAGTGGGAGGAAGAAGAAGAAAGGGAGAGTGTTGTGGTTTTAAGTAGCCAGAGTTTTTTATTAGCTGGGGGGAGCTAGGAGAGAGGCTTCTTTAAGAAGCTGATGGAGTTTTTCTCTGCTCTAAGCTAGCNATCTGGAAAGCTGTTGTCAGTATAATAAAAAAGATCCCACGAGGAAAAGCTAGGGTGGGACTCTCTTCTGAGCAGCAGCAAAGACCACGTCTGACTGTAACCCCCCCCCACACACACACCTGCCTTCCCGAGCTGCTGGGGGAAGGTGAAGGATCATAAAAGGGAGGAGTGGGGGGAGAAAGGTGTCTGTAACATCTATCAAACTTCTCACTCTTAAATCTTAAGCTCTGGTTTTAGTAGTAGTAGTAAATACTTAACATTCTAAGTTAGAGCCTGTTTTGCTTGTGTGAAGTAGTTAATAAACAGTTGCTTGTAATCCTTATCACAAAAGTCAAGGGGGTTTTTTTCCTTCTCTGAGAAAGTTTAGATCTATGTGTGGGCTCTCGGCTTTTAGCCAGAGTCAAACCATGACAGAGAGATGTTTGGAGTGATGGTGTTTATCTTCCCGAGTAACCATTATTTGTGATGGGGCCCCCTGCCCTCCTGGACATGGCTGAACACCTGCCTGCCCATGGGAAGCAGAGAATTAGTTCCTTGTTTTGCTTTGTTTGTGTGCGCGGCTTTTACTTTCCCTATTAAACTGTATTTATCTCAACTCCTGAGTTTTCCAGCTTTTACCCTTCCAATCCCTTCCCCAGTCCTTCTGGTGGAAGATTGAGTGGCTGAGTGGGGCTTGGTTGATGGCTGGGGTTAAACCACAACACCTCTTACTAAGATATTTAACAATTAACATATTCTCCAAGTGTTTTATTGGTCCTAGAAGTGACATGTGAGGCAGAGCACATCTGCTGTCAGTGTAGTAGGACACTTCTACAGCTGCCTGACTTCTGACTGCACCTGTAGGACAGATGAGTTAATAATTCTTATAAGCCCTTTAAATTTCCTGTCATTTCTGTAATCTATCAATTACTAATTGATTTATTATCCCTTAAATATTATTATAACATAGAATACATACAATAATATATTTTACATGAGA
Source organism: Calyptomena viridis (assembly GCA_013390005.1). Classification (NCBI taxonomy): domain Eukaryota; kingdom Metazoa; phylum Chordata; class Aves; order Passeriformes; family Eurylaimidae; genus Calyptomena; species Calyptomena viridis. The sequence continues at coordinate 9,446 of WEIV01023383.1, forward strand.
ATTTATATGTACAGTCATTGCTTTTTCAGAATGAATCTGAATGATTTGCCATAGTCCATTATGCTGAAGTAAATATTGCAGCTGAAATTCCCACTCAAAAATCAAAGTGAAGCTTGGTCTCCTTGAATAGCTCTTTCTGCTGATCCAGATACCTGCATTTCCAGTGTCTGACGCCAATACATTCCATGGCAATGGAACAAGTCACATGTGTTTACAGTCTTCAGTGTTTACTCTTTCAAAAACTTCTTTCAATAGTCAAATTAATTAAAAATAATCCCTCATAATCAAATTCATTAAGTATTTTCACAGTCTAAAATACCAACTTCTTTGTGGTTCTGTTTTTCATCGGAATGTACCAAAGGAGATACTCAGATTCAGGAAAAATACACTTCTTATGGAAAAGGAACAAGGTGGCACAAATCAAGGTAAGAAATAGTACTTTCTGATTCAGCAGAGTTTAGTACTAACTCAGTTTCCCTATGTTAATTCTTATTATGTTTCCAATACTAAGCATTCATTTACTTCTACATCAGAATGAGGAACTAATTCTGTGGCATATTAACCCAGACTAAATGCCTAGCCTCCCATTACATATGCAGAAAACATTAATCTGTTTTCCAGTTGCACAATACTTCACCAACACCCCTGAATACTTCACTACACTTTTCACTGAAGACTTAGCATCAAAATGAAATGTTATTATAGGATAATATTATGACTTCATTGCTTTTACAGAACATAAATACAATAACATTTATATACTGAAAAGACATTGTGATAAATTCTGAGCACATAAATGTCTATTGGGTACATATATCAAGTGTCATATAAATTATATAAAACTACTTTAATTAAAACTTGTCAAACGCATGACTAAAACATATTTTGTAATTAAGATTAGAGCATTTTCAAGAATTCAGCTTCTTTAGTTCTCAAAATTTAAATACAACAAAGTACTCCAAGGAAAATATGGGGTCTAGCAATGAAAGTGCTATTGATTTCCTCAAAACTACTCACATGTTTAAAGATAAGCATGTGCTTAAGTGTTTTGCTGGGTCACAGCCCAACTGGCCAAACCTGCCACCATTAATCATGTTATGAAGGCAATTACTACAGGTTTAGCTTCATTAACTTGGAATCTGAGAAAAGTTGATTCTATAGGAGACATTCAGTAGCCATCCCAAGGACAACCCACATTATGCACTTTCTCTTCTTTGTATACATCCACCTAATCTAACAAGAAACATAGTTATTTTAGGTTTGTAATGTAAGTACAATAATTATCAATAGGGAAACAAAATTGCAGGTCAGATTTGGAGTAGCAATACCTTATTTACCTCAGTGATTACCTGGTTTTATGGACAGTACTGAAAGACACACATAACAAAAAACAATATACTTCTGGATCACCCAGTGACTAGTTTTATTTCCAATCTAATAAAACCATCAAAATTTGTGAAGACTATTCCTTAGTCTCCATAGCCTACATATGTAAAAATCATTATTTGTATATACAACAACTGATTGAGAAAAATCAGGCTGTCTAGCTTTTAAGTTAGATGATTTCACAATTTATTTTGCATGCTAAAAAATACCTTTATATAATCTATATTTCTTCAGGAGACATTTTTCAGGTTGTAAAATGACATTGACTCATTCAAGTCTGAAAGAAGTTTTAATTTCTTCTAAAATTGACCCAAAAACTTTTAAATACACTTTACAGAGAGTCCAAGTACACAAGAACACTGGAAAGAAGCAAGTAATTCCTATAGATAAAAAATTAGACTTTTGCACAACTGTAAGAGATTCAAATGGAACAGAAAGTTTTTCAACCAGTAACATGACTGCAAAATTTTATATATGTATGTCCCCACTTCATTCCTTTCACAAATCACAGCTTCTGACATTGAGTCCACACATTGAAATTATGTTTTAACACATATATCTTCAGAGCGAAAAAAATCTTATTAGACAATCACTGTAGTGTCTTCCAAAGGGAATAACTATGAGCATTTTTTTTTAACTCATATATATTCATCAGCTGTAAATTACAACAATTTTTCAGCATTGACAGTGGGACATTTGATCACAATCAATAACAATAATGGTCTCTCAAGCAACATTAGAAAGACATGAACTTTGCTGATGTTAACACTCCTATCACATTCAATTAACACTAAGTGCACTGAGGATCTAGATGTGGTGGCAAGGAGAAGGTCTAGAATGAGAGGCACAGACACAGACTTGACAATTGCTCTGTCAGTGCAATAAATGAGAAAAAGTGGGCATTTTAAAATGTGATTCAGCACAGGCCACTAGCAGAGAAAAAGGCATTAAGTCAGCTGATAGGAAGCCAAAAGCCACAAATTAGGTACAAGAGGGCAACAGTATTTCTTGTAATTTAGTGCCTCAAGCATGCCTTTGAAGTCAAAAAGCTCCAATGAGGAGAGAAGGAGCAAGGGGTGCTGCCAAGCAGTGGTAAGTTGCTCACATATATATTAAAGCATTAAAATAAAGAAATTGAACAGAAAGTGATAACATTGGATTCCTGTCTCTGTTGCAAGAGCATTCATGTTTTAGCAACTGTGTTAAACAAACAAAAACCCAAACAAAAATCCCTCAAATAATTTTGAAGCAGGCACTACAAACACAGGATTTCCTTACACCAGGCAGTGCTCTAGTGCAATGTCCTGACCCCTTACTTATTCTGTATTTCTTTAGTCTGGGATTCTTCTAGAACAGTGGCTTATTTTAGCAGAGTCTCCCTTTCCTTTCTCACCTCTCTTGGGTGCTAGGAAATTGAGATATTTGCTTCTAGGTGAGTGCTGTCTCTAACCTTGACACTATCACATGAACGACAACATACATCCTCCCTGCACCTACTTCCCAGATGTCTAGCAAGACTGTGTGCAGCCCTCTGGACATCCCACTTTGGTAGAAATTTCTATTCCAGCTCTAGATATCTAAATATAGGGATGATTTTTTCCAATAAGTTAAAAAGACAACAGCATTCTATTCCATGGTCATATCTGACAAATCAACAGAGAAAGAGTTAGCAAACTGAACTGATAGCAATTTAAATATGTGTGGCCAGGCCATTCTACTGGCTAAAAAAAAATAATGGACCAGACTGCTGTTATGCCTAGTACTTTCTGATACAGAACTGGATACCAAACCAACCTCATTAAACAGCAGCCACAGCTATTTTCCCCAAAGGACGTGAATGCTCTCTTTTAATAGCCCTGGACATATTTTGCACACCAAGATGAGTGGAAAGGTACATAAAGAAGATTGCTGCACATTAGCTGTCCTTTCAGAACACACCCACAACAGCTCCCAAGCTCAGCCCAGTCTCCCTAGGAAATACTGTTTCTTTCTTTCTCTGCCAGTATTACTAATGTGCTGTAAAGTCTTGCAACAACATGCTTACAAGACTGTGGATTACTCAAGAAGAACTTAGAAATAAATGCAATGTAAAAAAGAGTAAAATGGGATTCTGAACCGTGAAAGGGTCACTTACCTCTCACACATCTCATAAACCAGAATTTCTCAAATCAACCTTGCTAAAACCAGGTGTAGCCTTTCATGTATTCAGCTTTTAAAAATCAATGGTATTGAGAGAGTTTGTCTTTCTTGAAATCATGTTTCTGACAGGTGTCAAAAACTTTCTCTGGATACTCATGTGTCAACGATAGCATTTTTAACTTTCCTAATCCCCATAGCACCTGTAATTGAAACTGACCTGTGAAATATCTCTTATCCTCCAGGTGCCCACAAGTAACAGACTGAGGAGCTGGTCTTTGTTACAGTGTTCTGGTAGCTTCATCAGTTATGTGAGATATGCCAGATAGTGCATTGAAATCACCTAATCTAAAATCAGATTAAAATAAAAGTATTTGCTTTAAGCATCCAAAACAAACTAAACAGTATAAAATACTTTATAAAAGAAGGAAGAGAAGAAATGAATGAAAAAATTGGATTGGTTTGTTTACATTGAGATAAGACCTGGAAGTCTGGTTAGAAATATCTATCCGTATTCGGTTGTTTCAAACTTTTTTCTTCTCTGCATCCCCTAAGAACAATCTCTCCCTTCATGTCCTACATTTCCAATTCATAGCACAGAGAAATCCCTAATCTAGTGAAAAAGATTTTATAGTTGTAACCTTTAAGAGCATTCTCCAGAAATCCCAGCAGGACTCAGTCTCCCACCGCACAAACCTACTCACCTCAAACACATTCAGGAAAAGATTCTGACCTCCCTACTCTCTCCCACCCTTCTCTGAAGCTGCAATAGTTGCATTATCTGACCAGCTGTGACCTTCTATGCTTGACTAACCTTCACTCAGCAAGCCCCTCCTCAACTGGATGATGCTTCCATGTGAACACCTCCATTCACAAATTCTTTGTAAGAATTTACACTTGCATACATTAATTACCTGATTCGGTATAAATATCTAGAAGAGATTTCTATTACTATGTCATGATGGATGACTGGCTCAGTTGATTAGGATCAGACACAATAGCAACATCAATCACTTCGGATGGCAATGGGCCTGGGTGGATTGACCTGCAAAACGTATTTTCAAGGAATACTTAAGAATGGCACAGTATCACACAGGGAAGCTCAAACATGTAGTTTCCCTTGCTTTCACAGTGCAACACGATCCCTCCGCTTTCTCAGGGTAAGATGAATTGTAGAGTAACATACTACTGAATTCTTAATGTAAACCCAAATATTAGTAAAAAATGCTTTTCTGTGGCCTGATAATAAGAGCTCAACTCTATAAAACAAGATAAAAATACATGGGAAATTTCTGTGATGATTTATATTCTGAAAGTATAGATTTATGTTCAGCAGGAAAATGAGAAACATAAGGGGGAAAAAAAAGAGTTCTATGATTGAATGACTTAGCACACAGACAATAAACTCACCCATTCTACAGGAACAAAAATAAAAATACCCTAGAAAATTTGTGTAGCAATGAAAGATTAATACAAACTACACTTCACTTCAGATATATGCCTTTTACTCAGGTAGTACCAAACTGACTCTTCTATGCAGTGTTCATATGTTGGGACTTTTATGACAAAAACAATTAAAGACCTTGAAGTACTTTGAAAGAAAAGTGCATCTGAATTTTCTGAGTAGTCAGATACAAGGGTTCTTTCCAGGAATAGACATGTTTATTCCATTTTCTTAGCTAAAATTCCAGCTTTCGATAACAACAATGTTCTCATCCATAGTTCTGAAATTATTCCACAGTGTCCGATAGTCTATATCTGAATGTCCATAATGAGATAGTCTGTCCTACCACTGAGAAATGTTTGCATGTTAATACCTGAAATCTCCTTCCTCTTCTATATGTATTATGTAGAGAAATTAATCAGATTCTGTAAAACTGTTACACAGAGCAATGCAGCATTTCTGAAAGGACTACCTTATATATAAAGGACTACCTTATATAGATCTACCTCACATCTACTGCCCTTCACTCCTTTACCAAGATACTTTGCCCTTCAAAATATGTTCCCATTGCAGAATAAATCCACAAAGACTGGAGGCAAGGGAAGAACCTGTGGTAACCTCAAGACATGTAATACAAACAAAAAGCCAACAAAATCCACCAAGTAAACAAATTCCAAAGCCTGAGAATTATGAGGTCTTCATAATTCTGAAGAATGCCTCTGCTGTCAAAGATGACATTTGATGAACTTTTCTTAATGACACTTTTTTTGAAGAAAGCAAATGGAACTATACAAGGACCTTGGTTTTATTTATGCTGTGCCACCGACCTGCAAGCTAGCTGTGGGCATAGTCCCAGTCATCCTGAAGTAAACCTAGAAAAATTCAGTGTTGTAGGTACATTTATATTGGGCTAAAACCAGACTCACTATTTTGATATTCAGTATATTAAACCGCCCATTTCACATCTAAAAGAAATCACAGAATGGTTGAGGCTGAAAGGGACCTCTGGAGGTCAGCTGGTCCAACCCACCTGCTCAAGCAGGACCACCTAGATGCAGTTGCCTAGGACCATGTCCAGATGACTTTGGCTTATCTCCAAAAATAGAGGCTCTACAACCTCTCCGGCCAACTTGTGCCAGTGCTCAGTCACATCCATAGAGAAAAAGTGTTTCTCAGTGTTCAGGTGGACTTTTCTGCATTTCAGAGTGTGCTGATGGCCTCTGCTCCTGACACTAGGCACCATGGAAAAGAGCCTGG
>WEIV01023384.1:1313-12712 GCA_013390005.1 Calyptomena viridis
TCCCTAGATGCATATTTAATCCAATACAATACACTGCAAAGCAAACGGCTCTAAAAACCAACTAACGACTCTAAAAACCTTTTGGGTTATTGCTTCAGGAGCTGGGCACAGACAATACCTGGGAAGGTTGGTGACCTGCTTGTGTAGACAATGAGAAGCTAATAAAGAGCTAAGATACTATCTCATAAACATACTTGCAGTAGTTTTGGAGATAATCACTGCATTCAGCTGCAGGGACGTGTGCCCATACTTAAGGTATTCCAGTCCATGCCTCGTATNGCTTGTCTCTGCAAGCTGTACTTAACTATCTTCATGCAAATCAGCAGCAGCATGTGACCCACTCAGAAACAGCTGCAGCATCCATACAATCTCAGAAATAGGACTTATTCCTAATGATCAGCCTTATNGCTGCAGGGACGTGTGCCCATACTTAAGGTATTCCAGTCCATGCCTCGTATATTAATTTAAATGGCCAAGCTGTGAACTGGATCAGGTGTGGCATCAGCACACACCCTGTTTTGTCCATTTTGCTGGCTCTGCAGTGAGACTAGGCCTAGTGGAGGGATGGCACAGGTAGTCAGGGTGGTACCACAGTAAGCTGCTAGATCTTGATTTGCCAGGGAATATCTGTCAGGACTGTACAGGTACAAGGAGCAAAAATTTTTTTCAGGAAGATATTTGCATAACATACATCAAAAGAGGAATATAAAGATATGCTTTCCCCCCATCTAGTGGAAATAATAGATACAGGCTTACCTGCCTCTTGTGTGTGCCACTTTCAGTGGCACCTGCTGATATAGTCTCATTCTCTTTTTTTTCTCCGAAACCCTTGTCACACAAATGAGGGTTTTTTTCATTCCTTACTCATGCCCTTCATGAAAGACAGGAGTAGTCTCCATGTGCTCTAATTGGACTGACTGGCTGACTGATTCTTGTTCTCCCCTTGTGCAGCCCAGGAACCTAGGAGAAAAAAGGTGGAACAACCAGCCACTCAAAAAAACCCTAGACTATTTCAAAGGTTAAGGAATAGAGCATGCAACTTCTGTCTGTTACAGATGACTGGGCATTGCAGTTCGGATGTCTTGTTCCCAATACCTCCTTACTATGATTGTCACAAGGATGACAAAGAATGGGAAAGACAAGCCATTTCCATTAAGAGCTTTTAAGGGGGATTTTTGTGATGAGAGTGTTATACTTTCCTTTTTTTTCTAAAGTATGACAATGCTTGAGACAACAAGGTACAGTGAGCTTAGCTTTAAGGATGTTAAATGTTGTGCATGTTCAGAAAACACTGTCCACATGCACATGTGCCTAAGTCAAGCAGTCCTTTTACCATTATCCTGGGTGTTGCTTGCAATGGAAAGAGAATGCCCACTGTCTCAGTGTCAGTAAGTGTGAATTGATAGTGATGATCTTACTGGGAATCGATAGTAATGATCTTACTGGGTAAAAATGACCACTGCAGGAAATATGCAGTTAGACTTGCGTATCAGCTTCTTTCCAGATCAGCACACCTTTTTTATTTACACTTCCTTCACTATCTCCCAGAGTATGGAAAAAGAGCCGCTGATTTTGGTAACCAGTACCAAAACATTTCAGTATTCTTTTAAATCTATCTATTTATATCCTTAGTGAAGTGTCCTCCTTTTTCTTCTCTCTCCTTTCTACTAACCCCACCTCCATCAGGCCTTTATCTATTTTCTCTCCTAATTCCAGCCTTCTGTGTTTCTTCTCCATGGGTTCCTCAGCAAAAGGGAAACATCCAGAAATTCCTCTAAATTAGGAGAAGAGCTTAGCACAGACTCAGCTCTCATTCATTTGAAGTGATGCTGCCACAGTGCTCTTGAGCATATATGTAATCTGTGCTTCACTGTTTCAGACATGACTACGACTGCATCTTAATCACATTATTGCAAGGGCTAGCCAGAGTTTCAGCACTTTAGATAACCTGAAGCAGATAAGTATAGTCTTCTGCCAAAAACATGTCAGTCAGTCACAAAATCAACAACTCCTCCATCTAACTCTGATACATTCATTGTACAATTGGTGAAACATAAAGGAGGATGGAAAAGGAAAGTAAGAATTCACTTAAAAGCTGCCTTCTTCATTTTGCTACCCTGTCAAATGGGACTGTCAAGTTTTGTATCAGAGGGCCAACAATCAGAAGGTGTAATATTTTGACTTCTTCCCCCGGCTTAAAATTCCAGAGAAGAAGCAATAAAAATTATGCAAAACAGCTGATAATAAGGTCATTTTTAAAGGCTGCAGAACATTTTCAAACATTTTAACTCATAAAAGAAAATGTCTTTTGAGGTCTGAATTTGACTCAACTTCCATTCCAGTGTCAGAGCATAGCTTATCTTGTGTTATCCATTTTTGCCTGATGCTACCCTCAGAACCTTTGCCTACCCTAGGGATATATTTTTTTCTAAAGAAAAAAAAAATTATTCCCTGCATTTAGTGGTCACTGTTTCAACCCCTAAGGTGTTGACAAGACTAAGAATCTTATGACACACGAAAGGTAGTCTCTGAGTTAAATAATGGGCTCAGTCCTCTCCAAGTCGCGAAGCTGAAGATGTTATGGAACAACCATGGTACCTTACACCTTGATTATGTCAACATCTCATGGTTGTGATAAACTACACTGGCAATATTGTTGAATTGCAGTTTGTTTTCCCTCTTAGTCTTTCTGGTTTTGCCTCATTTATATACTTTTAACATATTAGAAAAAAAGAGTTTTCGCTGGCTTTGAAAAGTTGATCTTCCAGGACTTGTAACTGATATATTGAATTTGGCCCTTATGGTAATTGTTTAAATGTTATAGAAGCTTTAACATGTCATCTGTTAAACTTATTGGTGATGCAGCTGTTCAATGTGCAGTGTGGGTAATATTTACATGATTTACTGGGTGACGTACAGTTTTTGATTCAATAGTAATGTATTTGATTCAATAGGTGATGCATCTAATTCAACTGGGAGTCCATCTAATTCAAAGGTGATGCATTTGATTCACTAGCTGATGTACATGATTTAGAAGGTGATGGATCTAGTTCACTGAAAATGATTCCAATTCCCCCATGCAAGGTATTTACTTCAGTGTGTGATGAATGAGCTTTAATAATAATACATGTTACTCTGATAGTGGATGTATTGGCTTCAATTTATATCCCAAGCTTCTCAGATCTGGAGTGGAATGACACCTTGCAGCCACCATTCAGGTGAGGATCACAAGCAGTGTGAAACATCAGCCACTAAAATAATGGGAGCAAATTATGTGATAAAAGCTTTGCTTTCCAGATGAAATATTTTCACCAGATGTGATGTGGGGATACAAATGCCCTGTCACTGCTGTTATTGCTACCACAGTACATGACGAAAATCCACAAATCCATTTACCTTTAGTGTCATTGCTGGGATTACATACTCAGTACTTATTTCCCCAGAGTTATGTGAGCTCTCAAATAGCAGGATCTGAACTAACAGCTCCACTTACCTCATTTTTGTGTGTGCTTTTACTTTGTTAGAGGTTGGTAAATATTTAGCCCTGGCGAAAATGGGGTAAAGGGTGTTGGCAAAGAGCAGTATCACATGGGGTAAGGCATGTGGAGACTTGAGTCTGCATGACATACTGCAAACCATTTCTTCACTGGGATCATATCTTGGTTCAAACTTACAGAAACTTTACCTTGGTCCATCATGTTCCAGATGGTTATTGCCTACACTAGAAGCATTTCTGAATAGGTCAGTCTCATTCCCTGTTTCCCTTGTGCTCCAGCTCCAAAATTAGTGGAAGGATTGGCTCTTTTCTGTATGATGGTTGAGATACTTTGCACATACAGGTTACATTTTCAGCTACAAATATAGTGGGAACATTGGCAACAATCCTACCAAAANNAAAAAAAAAAAAAAAAAGAAGTTCTTATTGGACTTGTGTCTCTTATCTGTGCAGTGGCCAGTTCCAGAGTTGTGGATATTGCTTATTTTTTTGTACTACAATAGCACACAGAAAGGAATTCTTACTGCAGAAAGTCTGGGCTCAGTCATGAAAGCAGATAGCCTGTAATCTTGGGCGCATTTTTTTTGATGTGCACATATGCACAGCTACAAACCTGAAACAGTTTTTCAGTGCAATCTCAGAGCCCCAGAAAACCATCTTGTACCCCAAAGCAACCCTTTTTCACTTTTCAACCTGGATTTGTGGCTGCTTCTTCCTTACAACCTTTAATTACCCAAATACCCAGTGAAGAACTTCTCCTGGATGGCAGAGGCAGAGCTGCAGTCTATCCATTACATATCCCTCATTTTGTTCTCCTCTTGGATGGGTTCCCAGGGCAAATGCTTCATTCCTTGTGCCTTTGTTACACCTCTGTGAGACATACGCATTTTCTTGCATTGATGCAAGCTTTCTTCTTGTAACCATGGCTGATACGTCTGCCTTTTAAAGTCTACTAGGCAAATAAAAGACAGGGTATTGGTGTAATGTTGCTATACAAGCAAGAGTCTCCAAATGCTAAAAATAGTATTCTAAATACTAAAATAGGCATCTAATCTTAAAATAGATATATATAAATTAAAATTCTTTGTTGCTCCAGGCTGTGTCTAAAGATGCACTGAAATTGTTGGAGAGGTCTTAAGTAGTCAGCTTTTTCTATCCACTGAGTTTTTCGGGTTGGGATTCATGCACCTCCATTCGGTATCATATGTTGAGACAGAATACATTAACACATTGGCATCTGATCTAGGGGAATAGGGCTGTTTTTTCTCATTTCATTGCCCTCTACATATTTCTTTTCCTTGCTTTCTTCCCTTCTCTCTAGTCATGGCAGTAACTGAAATGCAGATACAAAATTTATGAAGTCCAACAAGAGCAAGTGCTTGAATCTGCACTGTGACAGAGTAAACCTGGATGTTCGTACAGACTGGAGAACAATAGGAAAGGGACCTGGGGGTCTTGGTTGATGGCAAGTTGAATATGAGTCAGCAGTGGCCTGGCAGCCAGGAGGGCCAACCATGTCCTGGGGGGGCATCAGGCAAAGCGTCACCAGCTGGTCGAAGGAGAGGATTGTCCCACTCTGCTCTGCACTGGTGAGGCCTCACCTTGAATATTGTGGCAGTTTTGCACACCACAATGTAAGAAAGATACTAAGCTATTAGAGAATGTCCAAAGGAGGGCAATGAAAATGGTCAAGAGCCTTGAGAGGAAACAATATGAGGAGCAGCTGAGGTCACTTGATCTGTTCAGCCTGGAGAAGAGGAGACTGAGAAGTCTCATAGCACTTTATGGCTTCCACATGAGGGGAAGAGGAGGGGCAACACTGATCTGTTCTCTGATGACCAGTGACAGGACCTGAGGGAACAGCATGAAGCTGTGTCAAGTGTGATTTAGGTGGTATGCTAGGAAAATATCTTCACCTAGAAAGTGCTTGGGCCCTGGAACAGGCTTCCAGGGCAGCAATCACGCACCAAGCCTGACAAAGTTCAAGAAGCATTAGCACAACGCTCTCAGGGACATAGTGTAATTATTGGGGATGGTCCTGTGCAGGACTAGGAGCTGGTCTTGGTAGTCCTTGTGGGTCCCTTACAACTCAGGATATTTTATGATTTCATGATGCTACGAAATCTGTCTTTTTCATTATGAGATATGCAGTGACATCTATCTGCTTCTCCTTAATTTACAATCCATAAAATATGTATTCTGAGCCCAGAAAGTAAGTGTATTAACTGCCCTTTTCTGTTTTAATGGAGAAAATGAGGAGGAATAATAAGTCTGGAAAATTAGAAGGCTTAGATTGACAGTGTCAGCACCTAGATAGAGTTTAAAATTTGGATACTAGTTTTCATACTACTTTGGACAACAGATATGCGATTTCAAACACTGCTGCAATACTAGGTAAAAGCATCTCTTAAGGTGTTCCCGTTGACACAAAATACATTGCCAGCCCTTGTTCAACGCAACACTTGGTAAGTTGAGCAGGCTTCACTTCTTAGTGATGACAAAGCAAGAAAACTTCGTCTTAAGCGTCTGACATTTTGAAATGACACAGATGTTTTAGAGAATTTAGAAGACCAAGAATGCAAATATTGCTCCAGTTAGAGTATCTGCATGTGTATCTATATAAGCAGAAGAAAACTCACTATTTAATTTTCATATCATCAGCTAAATGCTCTAACCTCTGCAGTGCCCTTTCCTCTCCTAAAGGATATACAGCCCATATTTCAGGTTTGGGTGCTGTGAAAATCTCCATTAAAATGAAAAGAAAACAGACAACAGTTCTTCTCTTGAAATTTTCTCCAAGTTTTTTTATTGTTTTGTTTGGTTTGGGTTTTGTTTCAGTGGTTTGGGGTTTTTTAGTTTTATTTTATTCCAAAACATTTAAAAGTAACTGAGGCCAAAATGGACTACATCACAGGACACATCCTGCTTGTTTTTTCCTTCACAGACTATGAGTGTTCAGGTGGGCTCCAAGGCCTAGGTTTCTGCAGTTAATGCCATTTTATTTAAAGGTTTCCAAACACTATTCTCTGATTTTATTTTTTTTAAATTTATTTATTTTTAATAACAATTGAAAACTAAGGAAGAGGAGAAAAGGCATGTTTCCTTGGGGTCAGGAGTGACTAGATACACACCTAATTGTTTTAGCAACTTTTTAAAAATTTCTCCCAAGGGCTGAAAAGCCCACCAGTGGGCAGGTAAGCAAACAAATTTGTTGAAGCCTTAATCTGTGCCTAGCAGAGTCTTTGCATCTTACAGGGCTTGGAAGCTGTGATGCATTCTCTCCTCTCGGCACAGAAGTGCCATAGGCACTGTCATTAGTTGAATGCTGCCATTTTTACAATTACAAACTCTGCCATGTTGCACAGAAGAATTGCAGCTGCTGCTTCTTGGGGTACTGAGTAAAGCATACTTCTGTGATGGACCCTAGAGACCCATGCACTGCATAGCTTATTGAAACAGATGGGGTGAGGGAGGTATGCTTCATCGACAAAGCACATTTGTCTAAATACAAGAAGAATGAAAACACAGTACTTAACCACTGGTGCTTAATCTTAAATCCAGTGAAGTTTGGAATGGGGGAGACAAATGCTGTGCTTTCCATGGTGTAATACACAAACACATAAAAACCCCTTCTTCGTTCCTCCTTGATTTTTGAACACATTTGTCACTTAAAAACCCCACAGAAAGCAGCCAGGCTGCTCCCATGAGCAAGCTGAGAGATAAAGCAGAGCATTTAAATAACTGTGAATTAGCTAGAATGAGCTAGCTATGTCCTTTGCCACCATGTAGCAGAAGCCCAGTGCAGAACCCTCACAGCAAAGTGGGGATGTTGCCCAAAGAGCTTATTCTTAAAACCTGGAACAGACAACCATTTTCTTGAGTGTCTCTGGGTCTTTCACTTAAGACTATGAAAACTTTCACAAACGTTAGAGGTTAAACTCTATGAGGCGTGGAGATTATTATGATCCCTATATAGTTGCGGAAACTGACGACATATGGCTTGGTAGTTATAATAGGAGCCAGGGATAGAACCTGGAACTAAATTCTTCTCTCCCACCCTTATTTGGGTCTTCAAAATCTATTATCATCCATTAAGTGAGAGCAACTCTATGATGTACTAGTTAAGATCAATGAAGAGCAGCAGTTAACCCTTTCTTCTCTCATGTGGCACATTCAGGCTTGGAAACAAAGAACATTTTGCTTCATGGAAACTCACTCTCTCACACTTTTTCCTCTAAGGCAAGGGAGAATTTTAATCTTTGGAAAAAGATGCTCTATGGACAGTCTTATTTTTGGGCCTGTGTTTACCAAAGCTCCTTCTCCTCTGGGTTTGTCTAAGGTTTATTGCTCTACTNAGGATGTCAATGTTTGAAAGGACTTGATAGCCTGTTAGATTTAAAACATATCTCTATTTGGTACAAAAACTGCACAACAAGTTAAATTGTATTTATGTCTGACAGACAACCATTTACACAGATTATAGTCATACCTGAACTAAACACATTTTCACTATTCTGGCCATAACATTTCTCTAAAAACTGTCATCTTCTTTGAACTTGCTGAGCAATTAGAATAGCAAAATACCATATTTTCAATAGGAAAATTATTAATAATGGTCTGGGTCTCAGGATAGCAAAGGTGCCATAAAACCAGCTCAACAAGCCAGCTGAGAATTTCCCTGGAGAATTTTCCCAGCTCTTGGCATAGGGGACATCTCAGGAATACAGCCAGGAGGTGGGGAGGAAAGGTGTGTGCACTGTGGCATAATCCTTGGGGCTATTGTTTGCTAAAACAGCCCCAAGGTTGCCCTTAATTTTGTTGTGGGCTGAACTGGCTCCTAACCAGCTGCTGGGGTGTGAGAACTAACAAATATGGCAGAGGTACATTTCTTTCCTCCCCTCCCAGCTGCAGAAAGCAGAAAGTTTGGACTGGGTGCACTAGTGAGCCTTCTAGTTTGTTCTTGCAGTGGAGCTTCTGTGTTGTGATGTGTCACTGGATCCTAGCTCAGCCTTGGAACAACTACCAATCAAAGCAGCTGAATATCTTTCCATGAATTACACTTCCTGAAAAGTGAGCACACATACACAGACAAACACACATGCACACACAGAAAATTCTAATGTGGGTGTCCACATGTGCACTTTCTGGAGTAAATGGAAATAAACAGTAGGAGAAATAAGACAGCAAAATATTATATAATTGAGGTACCAATACTAGAANTCATGGAATCTCACTCTCTCACACTTTTTCCACTAAGGCAAGGGAGAATTTTAATCTTTGGAAAAAGATGCTCTATGGACAGTCTTATTTTTGGGCCTGTGTTTACCAAAGCTCCTTCTCCTCTGGGTTTGTCTAAGGTTTATTGCTCTACTATTGCCAATATGGCTTGGTTGTGTTAAACACTGGACTAGAACAAGTGGGAACATGCATTCTAAATCAACTTGAAAAAACATGTTAGAACATAATCCTAAACTAAAGAGTAACAATAGTCTTATTTTCCTAGATTGCGTTTTTACTCAGGTCCATAAACTTCCATACCTCATCTGATTTATCAGTATTAGAATTTCTTGGGACTCAGTTTGGTAGTAGGACTTTGAGTAGATGTAAGTCAGAACAGGAGTCATCTCTCAGATAAGAGGAGACTAGACGGATGGCTTCATCCACAAGAACTGTGAGATTTTGTGGTGGGTATCTTTCCTTGCAGGTATCTTTACTTCCTCAGGGAAGGGGTGTAAGGATGTCAATGTTTGAAAGGACTTGATAGCCTGTTAGATTTNGGGCTGAACTGGCTCCTAACCAGCTGCTGGGGTGTGAGAACTAACAAATATGGCAGAGGTACATTTCTTTCCTCCCCTCCCAGCTGCAGAAAGCAGAAAGTTTGGACTGGGTGCACTAGTGAGCCTTCTAGTTTGTTCTTGCAGTGGAGCTTCTGTGTTGTGATGTGTCACTGGATCCTAGCTCAGCCTTGGAACAACTACCAATCAAAGCAGCTGAATATCTTTCCATGAATTACACTTCCTGAAAAGTGAGCACACATACACAGACAAACACACATGCACACACAGAAAATTCTAATGTGGGTGTCCACATGTGCACTTTCTGGAGTAAATGGAAATAAACAGTAGGAGAAATAAGACAGCAAAATATTATATAATTGAGGTACCAATACTAGAAATTTGTTAAGGATGGAAAGGAAACAAGTTATTTTACCACATGCAAAGAGACAAATCATACCATATCCAGTGTTTCCCCACTCCTCTCCCTTCTAGTGTTTTATGCTCTTCTTTTACTACTTTTTGGATATCAATTTTAAGAAATTATTTTTTTTACAGGCTCTGCAGTTTCATGGTCCTGTTAAGAGTACAAATTTAGACCAACACTAAGATTCTGTACATATCTGTAAGATATTTAAAAAAACCTCGTCTCTGTAATACAAGTCTACTCCTCATCCTTTTACCTTTCTGAGATACGTAATTTAAAAACAATTCCACTAAGCAGAAAGCCTACCAGTGTGTTTTGCTGCATACGCAGATACCTGTCATCCAGAACTTCAACCATGCCTTAGGATGAAATGTCACAACCAGAAAATCAGTTTCAACACCCACACAAATAATCAATCAGAAAAGAGTGATTGCACGATTTTCAATTTTCTAAGGTCCTCTGTCCTGTATCAGTTGACATTTGGCATGAAAGATCATTTGTGTCTAGTAGTTATGCCTCAGTTCAACTAAGAGTTGGATGCCAAAAAGTGGACCTTGACATATGCAAACTTTGGGTACCAGACACTGTATAGAGCAGACTAGCCTGAAAATGAGAGTGTTCTGGGTAATAACAACTAAGAACCATGTCAGAGAGCCAGAACTTCGAATTATCTGACTTAACACAAATTAGTGCAGAATGATAGTAGAATCCTACAATCATTTAAGTTTGAAAGACCTCTAAAATAATTGAGTATAGCCATTAATCCAGCACTGCCAAGTTCACCACTAAACTGTATGACCAAGTTCCATATCTATGGGTCTTTTGAATACCTCCAGGAATACTGACTCAACCACTTCACTAGGCAGCCTGTGACAGTGCTTGGTAACCCTTTTGGTAAGGAAATTTTTCCTAATATTCACTCTAAACCTCTCAGAACAAATTGAGGAGTTTTCCTCATCTTCTACTATTTGTTAGTTGGGAGAAGAGATTGATCCCCACCTCACTGTATCCTCCTTTCAGGTGTTTGTAGAGAGCAATAAGGTCTCCTCTTATTTTCTGCCCTTTATTTTGTGTTGCTTTTTCTACATTATTTACTGAAAAAGACTTCCCCATGAGGAAAGTAAGAAAAATGCACAGGGACTGTTTCAGTTTGCTAATTTTTTCTGACCACTTCAGGCAATCCTGCCCTAACACAACCGGTCTAAGACAAACCTGCCTAAAGTTTGTCTCATTGCAAGTTCCCCATAAACTCCCAACTACCTCCACTTCGTACCTTCCACCCAGCAGAGGCCCTTCTGTATATGTTACACCCTAACATAGAGCTGGACAAAGATTATGAAACAGGGAATCTATCCAGGAACAAAATTGCATATTATTTTTCCATCATCCAGAGGTAAATAAAAAGTCAAGCTCATCTGACAATGGGAAATGGGATTCAAAGCAAAAATAGAAGCCCATATTTTGTCAGATATCCAAGATTTTTTCTCATGAGAGTTTTTCACAAGAGTTATAACTTCTTTTGGTGAGGTTACATCACCATTTGATCTAAACCTCCACAGTAAGACTACATCTGCTACTAAGCTGTGTTGTAAATGTCTTTAATTTTTATATTTCATCTGAAGGGAGTTGTTAAAGTGGGTTTACAGGGTGCTGGCTCTTTGAATAAAAGACATCAGGACTGAAGCAAAGCTCTGCATGACAC